>JAMPIV010005333.1:285000-567745 GCA_024509875.1 Oreohelix idahoensis
ATGGCATTGTTTTTATTTTTCAGGATTAGAGTTGGGTTTAGTTTTAAATAAAAAAAATAAAGGGGCTACTGTAAAACTGGTAAGGAAAGTATAGATTAATAAGGTATGGACGCAGTTTTAGAAATTAATGTATACAGATAACATGGGACGTTTCGGGATTCAGCCATAGTCAGAAATAGGCGACACAGATAACATGGGACGTTTCGGGATTCAGCCATAGTCAGAAATAGACGACACAGATAAATAAAGGCAGGTTAATAGGCAAAGGATATGGACACTGTAAATAAGTGAGAAAATATGAATGAAACAACGATATGAAAATATGAATGAAACAACGATATGATGCAGAAAGATGATAAAAAAAATCCAAAAACGTGGAACAAGCCATAACAAGGTATTAACTCAAGAAATTCAACAAATAATGAAAATAGAAAGTGATACAACGAAGTCAAATAATATCCTGTGGAGATATACGCTGACTACCTTGGTAAAATGTCGCCGGTTTCATCGTCAACGGTTAGAATGCACATAAACAAAGATGTTGCTTAACATTAATCCCAACCCTACTATTTTCCCACCTTATTGATACATAATAAATCCGGAAGAAAAAAAAACCAAAAACAATCCAACCCGCAATACAACATCGTGCGTTAAAAAAACGAACTGAAAATTCCCAGTAATAAGAACACTTCTCATACTGTCGTGAGAAATTCTAATCCACATATATAAATTATCAGGTAAATGTAAAGCCTAACACATAAATTCAATAAAAGGAAAGAAGAATGGTAAAGAACAGTGCTGTCACAATGACTGTACTCGAAATCCCCCTTGTTTTCTCCTGCGTCTGCAAATTGTAACGTTTCACGTTGATAGTAAAAGCCTTCTGCAGCATACACGCGTTTCCCCAACACAATAAAATGTGTACTCCATTTCTAAGAAAAACCTTGAGATACGCAATCTGACCTAGATTTAAAATTCCATTCATGTCATTTTATACACTACGTTACCAAAAAACGAAAGACAGATGGACTAAAGATAGAAAGAAAGGGAGAGGCTGAAAGCAGGAACGCATGCAACACTAAACACGCGTCTCGCGATACACAATTACTACCATCACGCGTGTAAGGCCACAAGCACTAGCTTTTTTCAAATCGACAGTGAAAAAAAAAAAACCACTACACACACACGAGAGTTAGTTTTTAAAAACTCACAAAACGCTTATTAGGAAACATGACATTATACTGGTTTACGTTTGAAAACATTACAGTACCCAGACACCACATCGTATTCGAAGTAAACAGGAGGTAGAAGAAAATGCATATTTTGAACGCAGCCACTTAGCTCCTTTAAATTTGTATATTTGGGTTCCTTAGGACTTGCTGACAAAGAATATGTTAAACGTTACGCAAATAGTCTAGGAATTACCAAATTATAGCCAAAAGAAATAGTGAGGGATGTCAGACAACACCCAAATCAGAATCGCTCAGTGGCAGATTTTCACCCCACCATTGTACGGGAAATGGGTCTCCATGTTAAATCCGATTTGATTGGAGCGCAAGAAATGTAAGGCTAAACACGATTAGTCGGGCTATAAATACTATCTTTTGTTGTCAGGGGAAACGGGAGTAGGAGTACTTTTTTTCAAACGATTGGGTAAACATGGCACGATTGGTTAGACCCGCGAATATAGTCAATCAGAGGCGTCAGGTCACCACCACATGTTCAAATAAACTTACTAAAGAACCAGTGCGTTGAGCACCAGTGCATATTTTTCTAAATAAAAGCCTGGGACATCGGCAGATCGAAATTGTGCTATATTCATTGCCAGTCAACGTAACTGTGTATTATTCCATGAATTGTGGTAAGCTTGATATATTCAATATCTTTTTAATGAAAATTGAATGTAAATTGATAATTTATGTCTGTATATATATGTGTAGTTCAGTAGCGAACATGAGGTAAAGCCTATATAGTGCTCCAACCTGAACAGAAGGTGTCGGAGGAAAGTAAAACTGCATGGAATTGCCAAACAGTACACTGACACCTATATTATTGACTAGAAAGAAATAATGCTGGAATTGCAGAGGCGTAGTAACCATTAGGGAGGAATATACTGGTGTAAATTATTTCAGATGAAGCTGACAGTTGGCCTACCGCTCTGAACTCAGTGTTTGTTATGTAATGTGTTCAGTCTGTAAATAGATTATAAATTAGTTATGAAGTAGGAGGTACAACCTTCTTGTTTCAGGGACCGTGGTCCAAAAGTTATTGAGCAGCACCTGGTCGGAGCTTTGCTGAACCTAGAGGCTGACAGCATACTCCTGGGTCCAGATAGTGACCAGTGAGGTGTCTCCAGAACACAGGGAGGCTATCGAGCAGAGGAGTCTTTTCCTGCCGCCATCACGAAAGATAAGCCTATGTGGCCAGAGGAGCTCAACATTATCCCCCCCCCCCCCTCAAAATCTGACTTTATAATAAACCAGAGGGAAAATACAGTGTTTAAATTGATAGGAACTGTGAACTTTTCCCCATACCATTTACAAGATAAACAAACACTTGAAGTCATGATGACAAATAACAACATAGCTTGAAAAAACAAAACCAGTATTACCTCATATTACTACTACACAACTGACACACATAAGATAATATTAATAAAATATGTCACTACAAGATTCATATTGATAAATCCTGTACATATAAATTGTAATTAAAATTGATTGTGATTCCTGGTTCACTTTGTAGTTGAATCAGGACATATATATTAATGAAAGTACTTAATACATATTGATATTTGAAAATTTACCAGTGACTCATTTAAGATAGTCTTATAGAATGTTACATGTGTGTGAGTGTCACAGTGTTGTCAAGTGTGGTGGAATAAATTAAATTGTTTATCTGTCTGTTGTTGTTGTGACTTACTCTTCATCATATACATACCCTAGACATTTAACGTAGTCATCACAATATTCCAGAATAATTCTGACTGAGGCATAATGTGGTAGCAAGTAAGGTTATCTGTAAAACACTACACCTATTAGATACAGATACCTTCACAGCTGATCTCAGTCAGTACACTAAGTCCCCTATAAATATTTATAACATCCCACTTTACCACATATATTGGGGTCTCGCTCTCGGGATTTTGAATCTTTCCCTATTAAAAATATTGGGGGTAATTCACTTCAGGGAATAATAAGAATTAAAAAGTATCCTTGGGTGAAAATAAATAACGTTGAGCTCTCAGTGCCTGTAGTGTCCTTAGATAATTATTGATAGATTGAATTGTTACATTTGCATGTTAGACAATGGCCGACTTGGCAAAATTTCGATCTGCTGCTGTACAGACTGCGAAAGAGTTAGGAATGGACGGGCAAATTATGATTGCTTATGTCACTGCTGAATGTGACAAATATATTGAACGGGAAGAAAGAAGATTAGAAAAAGAGGCCGAAAGAAAATTAGAGGCTGAGACTAAGAGGTTGCAGATTGAGGCTGAGGCTAAGAGGTTGCAGATTGAGGCTGACAAAGAGGCTAAGAAATTGGAGGCAGAAAGAGAAGACAAAAGATTGGCTGCAGAAAGGGAAGACAAGCGATTAGCTGCAGAAAGGGAAGCAGAAGATAAAAGATTACAAAGGGAACATGAGTTACGACTAAGGGAGTTTGAGTTTCAAGGCCATGCTCCTGAAAATGGTGCCAGTCCCTTTACCTCTGATGCCACTGCTAGCCAGGGAGCCTCAACCTCAGCTATGAACTTTCATTTAGATCATTTTGTTGAGAAAGACGATGATATTGAGAGCTATCTAAATAGATATGAACTATTAGCTACCACATATGGGTTAGAGAGAGAAAGGTGGAGCTTAAAGTTATCTCAAGCGCTTCGTGGGGCAGCTTATGAAGTTTTTGCCAAAATGAGCAGAGGTGATCAGGAAAATTATGACATGCTAAAGCAGGCTCTTTTGTTAAGATATGAAAAGAACGCAGAATTTTATAGGAAAAAATTTAGGAATGCTAAACTACTGTCAGGTGAAACCTATCACCAGTTCTCTGCACGAATAGAGACATACTTGGAGAAATGGACTTCTCTGGGGAAAACCCAAGATCTTAAGGAAATGGTCCTTATAGAACAATTAAGAGAGTCCATGGCTCCAGACCTGAGAAAGTTTCTCATGGAACAAGGTGCAGAGAGGCTGGGTGAGTTGCTAAATGTTGCTGAAAGGTATCAAGCGGCTCAGGCAGAAGTATCAGGTAATAAAAAGAAACAGGTAGAAAATTTTAGGGCACCACAGAACTTTAATAAATTTGATCCTAGAGATCAAAACAAAGGTAAGCACCAGTTTGATAGGCCACGGTATGACAATAAAAATAAAACCCCACAATTCGATGAAAGGAAATATGATGAAAGAAAATCTTTCAACCAAGGGAAAAGGTGGTGTAAAAATTGTAAGATGAACAATCATGACACTGACCGTTGCAGAAGGAACCCTATTGTTATGGCCACCCTTCAGGTCAGGTCGACCTCAAGAAAGGAGGAGGATATTATGTTAGATACCACTCCAGAAGAGATGAGGAAGGCACAGGCTGGGGATAAGACCCTCAAGCCTTGTTTTAGGAAATTGTCAACTTGTCATACAACTCCAGGCAAGGGAGATTTTTACATGAAAAACAAGTTGATGTATAGGAAGACTGGAGCTAGATCCAAAGGTCAGGGACAGCTGGTACTTCCTAAAAGATATAGGGCAGAATTAATAAGGAGCCTACATGTGAAACCAGATGGGGACCATGAAAAAATAGGTACCATCATCCAAAAGGTGGCTCACAATTATTATTGGCCCAAGGCAAGATGGGACATTGAGAATTTTGTAGAAAGGTGTAGCATAGCACATGAGGGAACACCCACAAGTGGGAACATTGATCAGGACCTGGACACGCCAAGGGGCAAAATTAGGCCTGATAATAAAAAGAAAAATAAATTTGATAAAGTGGACCAAAGGGAATGGGAAGCCCCTTTTCACGGACAAGCTTCACTTAACTGTTTTACAATGGCCACTATGCGGAGAGTGCAAAAAGATGTCTTACCCCAGGATAAGCCGAAAATCCCTCAATCGGACTTAAACAAACTGGAGGAAGAAGATGTAGAGAGGAAATCTCTCATCAAGAATTCTAAGTGGGGAGACAGCCCCAAGAAAAGAATTGGTAGCGGTCGTTTTGTGAATGATAATTCTGGGAAGAAAAATCATCACTATAGAGCTTCGAGTGGAAGAGACCATATCGGTCCATGGACAAATAGGTCCACAAAATTAAAGCTCCACATGTAGCGCTGTTAAGAACGTGGACTGATGAAAAAGCAGAGGAAAATATTACATCCTCATACCAATATGTGAATGAGCTGACCACTCGTTTAAAAACTGGCTGGAAACTTGCCAATGAAAATTTGAAACAAGCCAGGAAGAAACATGCTGCCTATTATAACAGGAAAGCTAAAGACAGAGATTTGGCTGTGGGAGAGAGGTACTGCTTCTTCTACCCGGTAGTCAGAATAAGTTACAAATTGGATGGCAAGGTCCATATACAGTTCTAGAGAAGGTGTCTAGAACAAATTATAAGATAGATAAGAAGGGGAAAGAAAAAATCTATCATGTGAATCTCCTGAAGAAATATTTGGAAATAGAAAATCAGGAAGAGACACACTTGTTGACCTTGTCCATCGCCATGGAGATGAAAAAGGAACCACTTTCATCATTTGAATATCCATTACACCCCTGTGAGACAGCGGCACAGGTGAAAATCAGTACACATTTAACGAAAACTCAGAAAGAGAGAGTGCAACAGGTTCTAGATACTCATACAGAGGTGTTAACAGACCGACCAGGGCATACAAACTTATTGGAATATGATATGAAACTGATAGACCCCACACCTGTCTGTATGAAACCATATTCGATTCCTTTTGCTAAGGAGAAAGCTTTGAAGGAAGAGATAGACTACTTGTTGAAGGAAGGAATTATTTCACACAGTGAATCTTCGTATAGTTCTGGTGTTGTACTCTTAAGGAAGCCCTCTGGAGAACATAGACTCTGTATAGATTACAGGAGACTGAATGCTATTACAGAAGGACAGGTGGATCCATTGCCGGATACAAATCAGTTGTTTGCCAGGCTAAATAAAGCTAAATATTTCTCAAAAGTGGATCTGAGTAAAGGATACTATCAGATTCCAGTAAAGCCTGAGGTTAGACCATACCTAGCTTTTAGTACCTCAGAAGGACACTATGAGTTTAATAGATTGCCATTTGGATTGAAGAATGCGCCTAGTGTCTTCTCTAGAATGATGAGAAAATTATTGGACCCTCTGAATAATCCATGTATCACAAATTTCATGGATGATATCCTTATAGCAACAGAAACATTTGAGGAGCACATTGACTCTCTGAACATGCTGTTTAATCGACTTAGGGAAGCGAATTTAACAGCCCGACCAACCAAATGTTGTGTTGGATGTAAAGAATTGGAATTCTTGGGACACACAGTTTATCAGGGAAACATGACCCCTGACCCAAAGAATTTAGAGAAACTAAAGAAAGCCCCGAGACCACAAACCAAGAAAGACGTGAGATCCTTTGTCTCATTATGTGGTTTCTACCAAAAGTATATCAAAAATTTTAATTCCATATGTGCACCGTTAACTGATTTGACACGTAAAGGACATCCAGATCGAATTACATGGACACCACAATGTGAAATGGCTTACCAAGAATTGAAGGAAAAGCTCACAAGTAAACCTATTTTGAAATTACCTGACTTAAGTCAAGAATTCATAGTAAGGACGGATGCCAGTAATATTGGGTTAGGTGCGACTCTGCTACAGAAATCAGATGCATTGGATGGGGAATTAAGCCCAGTGGCATATGCTAGCAGAAAGTTGAATAAAGCTGAAACCAATTACTCAACTAGCGAAAAAGAATGTCTTGCAGTAATATGGGCGATAAAGAAATTCAATATTTATCTGTATGGGAAGGCATTTAAGTTGCAAACGGATCACAAACCTTTATCGTTTCTAGCACAGGCTAGACATGAGAATTCTAGATTACTCCGTTGGTCATTATTGATGCAGCCATTTGAGTTTAGCATAGAGTATATAAGTGGAAAAACAAATCTGGGAGCGGATTTTTTAAGCCGCCATCCGTGTGATGAGAATCACCCTAAACCCCAGGAATAATAATAAATTTCTCTATGTGTATATAGAATTATAGACTGACATATAACGTCTGTTTTAAGTGGGGAGGATTTGTCGTGAGAAATTCTAATCCACATATATAAATTATCAGGTAAATGTAAAGCCTAACACATAAATTCAATAAAAGGAAAGAAGAATGGTAAAGAACAGTGCTGTCACAATGACTGTACTCGAAATCCCCTTGTTTTCTCCTGCGTCTGCAAATTGTAACGTTTCACGTTGATAGTAAAAGCCTTCTGCAGCATACACGCGTTTCCCCAACACAATAAAATGTGTACTCCATTTCTAAGAAAAACCTTGAGATACGCAATCTGACCTAGATTTAAAATTCCATTCATGTCATTTTATACACTACGTTACCAAAAAACGAAAGACAGATGGACTAAAGATAGAAAGAAAGGGAGAGGCTGAAAGCAGGAACGCATGCAACACTAAACACGCGTCTCGCGATACACAATTACTACCATCACGCGTGTAAGGCCACAAGCACTAGCTTTTTTCAAATCGACAGTGAAAAAAAACACTACACACACGAGAGTTAGTTTTTAAAAACTCACAAAACGCTTATTAGGAAACATGACATTATACTGGTTTACGTTTGAAAACATTACAGTACCCAGACACCACATCGTATTCGAAGTAAACAGGAGGTAGAAGAAAATGCATATTTTGAACGCAGCCACTTAGCTCCTTTAAATTTGTATATTTGGGTTCCTTAGGACTTGCTGACAAAGAATATTTTAAACGTTACGCAAATAGTCTAGGAATTACCAAATTATAGCCAAAAGAAATAGTGAGGGATGTCAGACAACACCCAAATCAGAATCGCTCAGTGGCAGATTTTCACCCCACCATTGTACGGGAAATGGGTCTCCATGTTAAATCCGATTTGATTGGAGCGCAAGAAATGTAAGGCTAAACACGATTAGTCGGGCTATAAATACTATCTTTTGTTGTCAGGGGAAACGGGAGTAGGAGTACTTTTTTTCAAACGATTGGGTAAACATGGCACGATTGGTTAGACCCGCGAATATAGTCAATCAGAGGCGTCAGGTCACCACCACATGTTCAAATAAACTTACTAAAGAACCAGTGCGTTGAGCACCAGTGCATATTTTTCTAAATAAAAGCCTGGGACATCGGCAGATCGAAATTGTGCTATATTCATTGCCAGTCAACGTAACTGTGTATTATTCCATGAATTGTGGTAAGCTTGATATATTCAATATCTTTTTAATGAAAATTGAATGTAAATTGATAATTTATGTCTGTATATATATATGTGTAGTTCAGTAGCGAACATGAGGTAAAGCCTATATAGTGCTCCAACCTGAACAGAAGGTGTCGGAGGAAAGTAAAACTGCATGGAATTGCCAAACAGTACACTGACACCTATATTATTGACTAGAAAGAAATAATGCTGGAATTGCAGAGGCGTAGTAACCATTAGGGAGGAATATACTGGTGTAAATTATTTCAGATGAAGCTGACAGTTGGCCTACCGCTCTGAACTCAGTGTTTGTTATGTAATGTGTTCAGTCTGTAAATAGATTATAAATTAGTTATGAAGTAGGAGGTACAACCTTCTTGTTTCAGGGACCGTGGTCCAAAAGTTATTGAGCAGCACCTGGTCGGAGCTTTGCTGAACCTAGAGGCTGACAGCATACTCCTGGGTCCAGATAGTGACCAGTGAGGTGTCTCCAGAACACAGGGAGGCTATCGAGCAGAGGAGTCTTTTCCTGCCGCCATCACGAAAGATAAGCCTATGTGGCCAGAGGAGCTCAACATTATGCCCCCCCCCCCCCCCTCAAAATCTGACTTTATAATAAACCAGAGGGAAAATACAGTGTTTAAATTGATAGGAACTGTGAACTTTTCCCCATACCATTTACAAGATAAACAAACACTTGAAGTCATGATGACAAATAACAACATAGCTTGAAAAAAACAAAACCAGTATTACCTCATATTACTACTACACAACTGACACACATAAGATAATATTAATAAAATATGTCACTACAAGATTCATATTGATAAATCCTGTACATATAAATTGTAATTAAAATTGATTGTGATTCCTGGTTCACTTTGTAGTTGAATCAGGACATATATATTAATGAAAGTACTTAATACATATTGATATTTGAAAATTTACCAGTGACTCATTTAAGATAGTCTTATAGAATGTTACATGTGTGTGAGTGTCACAGTGTTGTCAAGTGTGGTGGAATAAATTAAATTGTTTATCTGTCTGTTGTTGTTGTGACTTACTCTTCATCATATACATACCCTAGACATTTAACGTAGTCATCACAATATTCCAGAATAATTCTGACTGAGGCATAATGTGGTAGCAAGTAAGGTTCTCTGTAAAACACTACACCTATTAGATACAGATACCTTCACAGCTGATCTCAGTCAGTACACTAAGTCCCCTATAAATATTTATAACATCCCACTTTACCACACATACTACAGCTGGGAAAATGCTATTTCAGGATTTTTTTTTTTTTTTTTTCCATAACCAGCGGCACTTGGGCTTCAGCACTTCGGCCCAATGACATGAAACAAATTTCGTGGCATTGCGAGGCTGGGGAGCCTGTGGACTTTCCTTCCAACCCGGTCAGGAGCTTCGCTCTTTCCCACTCACAGAGGGTTTATCTCAGGAGCCGTTCATGTTATTCAGTCAAAATCCCGGTCGATGACACTGCTTCAAATGCTCACGCCCGGGCTTGAACCTGAAACACCTGATCGCCAGCGCAATGTGCTAACCATTACACCAGCGCGGCTCCCCTATTTTAGGATAGAAGAAACTTGCTGTGCAGGATGTCTTCAAGACAATAATGTAGAACATTTCTCGTTAAAATGTAAGAGGTATGAACAAACGAGAATCCCAATATTAGATTATTTGCATGCATTAAATTAACCTACAAATATAGAAGAGGTGTTAAGAATAGACAGACCTAGGAAGTTGCATAATATAGTCAAACAGTATCTAACAAGAACAAAAGTTAATATATAGTAATTTGGAAGGTGACGGTCTGATGTTGTTCTTACAAAACATGACTAATAGCAAGTGAAAGTCAATTAAATATCTAACTGGAAACATCAGGCCTTTATACCCCTTTCCCTGATTATTATTTTTGTTTGATGCTTTTGGTTGGTTTTGTTTTGTTTTATCTCGTTTTTGTTTGTTTGCTTTTTTAACACAGACGCAAAATTTGTAATTTTGATTTGCCCTATTTACAATGATTTGACAGATGCAATGCCACAAAATTTCCCGTATCGGCAGTTAGTCGTATTAGCTGGAATTGAAAACAATATATATACTAATTATAACCCATCAGAGGTTGAAAGGGATACTTTTTATCATTAAATTTAAATAAAAAATGAACTTCCAACTTACCCATTATCAATCCCTAATCGGATTCTTACTTAAAAATAGACATCTGGGCTAAAGGCGACACACAACCCACGGTGCTTCGTTTCAACCAAAACGACTTTAGTATTATTTATTCTACTTCTTCTTCGTTCGTCCTGAAAAGGACGCTGGTTGCGTTGTGTCTGTTTACAGCGAAGCTGCGATATTTGCGCCTTTCGGCCGACACATCCGACTTCAGCTAGGCATTTTTGGGACCGGGTTAGCCTTCCCTCTTGGATCCCTACTCCCTCAGCCAGACTGCAGTGATGCAAGCTGTTTCCAGAACCACCACTTGGAGATGGAATAGGGTCTTGGTCAGCTCTGGTTCGCTGACCCTGACGCAAGCAGTCTAGCTATGGGTCGCTAACTGCATTCCTCACTGTTGACGCGTCTTAGGTCCCGTATTATATATGACTTCATGGCCCAGCAATTTCTTGACTCATTTCACCGCTTTCCTTATAAAATGGCTAATTCTCGTTACAACAACCTGTATATAAATTTTAACAACTTACATATTACTGGACTGAATATGTCTCAGACCTTTTTGGTACCAACTACAAAGCGGGCAATGTCCATAACACACTACTGCTTAAAGTCAGAAGCGGAAATAAACAGAAATATTCAAGTTGTTGCGTGTGACGTCAAAGTTATACGTATTTATCATAGACATACTGGCTATGAGAGTTTATAATTGACTCACATTCATACATGAAATACTACAGGCAGTTTCTAAATGGTGCGAGGAAACCGGCCCAAAGGTCAACAAAGCCTTTATGATGTGGTGCTCCTTGAACAACTCCATAGTGAAAGCAGATCTTTCACACATCACTTTCAATCGGTAAACAAAAAATTGAAAGGAAAGACAAGCTGAAATATCTTGCAGTAACGTTCAATCGCGGGTTATCGTACACGTACCATGTTGATCTAATCATACAGAAGTGCAAGCGAGGTCTATCAGCACTTTATACGTACAATGTCCGCTGTGCACACGAAGTAGAGACTACTGTTTCTCCAGTATCATCAGCTAGGGATGTCTGTAGCGAGAGGAAAGATATAATGATGGTGATATTATCCTGGACAAATAGATGTATCAGATGATACCAGGATAGTGCCAGATAAGAGACTGGTCTTACAAGAAATACCACATTCTCTGAAAAGAGTAATGATGTATCGACATCAAAGGTATAGTCAAGCTGTATATGTTCCTAGATGAGATGGCACTGTACTATCTAGATTCCTATGGGCTCCTCTCTAGACTAACCTTAGACAATGATTTCACTGTTTTATTGCTTCCTGGTGGAATCTGTCTCTATTTTTGTGCTTTCTTGAATAGATGAATCTAAATGTTACTTTATGACTCATATGACTGTAAAATGTCTTCTATATACACCACAGTGTTTATTTCATCATTGCATAGTCTATTCGTAGGTGGGTTGATTTGGTGTTGTTTGAAAATTGAAGAGTAGCCCAACACTGAGCTACTTATCTGAAACAAAGTCCTTCCTAGGCCTCGTACAGCCGTATGATTGGATAGAACCCCACCACTGCGGGTCCTCCACTCGTCAAGATGACACAGTTAATACTGGCAAAGGCTCTGACAAACTTGAGCATCTAATTGCTGACTTGGTCACTAGAGATTGTGTATGACACTCAGGGCAGGATATAACCTGAAACAATATATACAACCTACGTAGTTTCGCTCATTGTCTCCTTAGCCAGCCAGACAGGAGGTAATATGAAACAGTTCAGACAAGCTGTGGTAAATCACAAGAGACATAGTAAGTCATGAATAACACAATTTGTTCAAGTTCTAGCACAATAGTTCAGTAATTCACTTGTTACAGTTCTGTCCATGATTTGTTTTAATAAAATCATATAGGCCGTATGGTAGTCATTGTGTCATATATCAAATAATACAGAAAATCTGTTATAGTCATTCCTTCCTCCAGTTTGGATAGTCCTTTCCAGCAAGCATAATATCTTTAAAACGCTTTCCACAACCAACTTGCTCAATCCATTCGTTCTACTTAATTATTACACAATTAAACTAAACCTACACACTTCGGGTTTTCCTCCAGAAATAGCACAATGATTCTACCCATGCTAATATTTCTTTAACACACATTGATAATATATATATATATATATATATATATATATATATATATATATATATATATATATATATATATAATATATATATATATATATATATATATATATATATATATATATATATATATATATATATATATATATATATATATATATATATATACTTAAGCACATTAAAAACGCACCACCTGTATAATCCAGGAACAGAGTGTGAAATATAAATATAAGTGTGTACAAGTTTACATATTTGGAATCTTTATTCATTTTCCTATGAATCCATGCTGGTCATTAATTTGTACATTTGATTGTTATGAAATTCATTGCATTCTGTGCAGGCAAGGGAGAAAACCAAAAATACAAAAAATGCACGTGCGTTATCCTGCTGGAGAAGCTGCAAGTCTGGATAAATTGTGAACGCAGGAGCAACCAGTGCATCCAGAATCTCATCTCGATATGTCACAGCATTAACATTTCCACGGAAGACGTGAAGAGGCAAGCGATGGTGAAAACTGAATCCTCCCCAAATGTGAATACTGCCACCTCGAAATCGGTTGACACAGCAATCTGCAAAGCGCTCTTCACACCGTCGCTAAATCCGCATACGTCCATCTGCAAAGGATATGTTGAATCTGTTCTCGTCTGTGAATAGGACAGCATTCCACTGCAGTCTAGTCCATCTGATATGTTGCTCTGCCCATTGCAGGCGCTGCTAACGATGTCTGTGAGTCAAGTTTGGCCCAACATAAGGTCGTCTTGCAGTAAGGCCTGTATCTCTGAGTCGTCGTATGACTGTCATTCGAGAGACTTGCCCATGTCTACCCACTATTGCTCTTGCTGTTTGACTTGCCGGGAGAGTCAATTCCTTAGGTGACTCAGCACAATATGACGATCTTGCGCAGGGGTAGTAACTCGTGGTTGGCCACTCCGAAGTCTATCCCGGGCACTGCCAGTGGTTCCGTAACGTTCATTGAGACGTACAATAGTGCTGTGTTGGCAATTCATCCTTCTGGCAATGGCCCGCGAGCTCATTCCGGTCTCCAACATACCAATGGCTCGTTGGCGGTCGTTTTCAGATAGTCGTGGCATTTCAAGCACATGTACTGGGTGTTATGTCTCAACGGCCTTTTTATACCGAGTATACTGCCACAACGCGTACACATTTTCAGGGTCATAGCTGTTGAGAATCGTGTTGCACGTGTAACTTTCATCGTTTTCATGTAGTCGGTACACACACCCATGGGTTGAATCTTTGAATTTCCATTCCAGCAGCCATTCGCTCTCTACCTCATGGCAAACACGGGGAAAATCCATTCCCACACTTTTTTTTTGCCAGCTTCTCGGCATCAGTATATATAATAGTGGTGCGTTTTTAATGTGCTTCAGTATATATATATATATATATATATATATATATATATATATATATATATATATATATATATATATATATAATATATTTACATATTTATATATATATATATATATATATATATTTAATTAACATCTCGCTTACCCTCAATCACAGACAGGCTTTTAATGGTTACACAGTCTGCTCACACTTCTGCAGATGGCAACGGAGTTGATATAACTGCTTGTGCTCTGTGTCTGTAGTTTGAGTTAGGCGGTGAGTGTGTCTGTGTCATGCGTTCTCTCCCCTTTTATAATGGCCTTGCGGATGTACGATGTAACAACTGGACCAAGGTACGTTTGCATGCATCCAAAATCGTGTAGGTAAGGCAAGATGTGCTATGATAGTAAATCCAAAATAATTCTGGAATCCTTATTTCTTCACCGACTTCCCCCATCTTAGACTTATTTTACTCATGTGAATGAGCTCTATCACTATGGATATCCATTTTATCCTTTAGTTTATCCGACTATTCACTGGAGCAGCCAAAACAGGGAAAAACACAACATGGTTCATGTTCCACTGTCTTCTATTCATAATAACTTCGGCTCTACAACACATCCAGTGAATCTATTGCTATCTGCCTAAAGCTAATGATCCCTATTATCGAAATGGGTCCTTCTTTATCTAGGTATTCCATGATTAGTTGCACACTGCCTTCCGAAATATCCTTAACATCTACACTTTTGTTTCCTCCATGTCTAGCGTTCTTCCCACACTATTTATACCAAGCTAGCTTTTCATTGGTTAGTTACATCCACTGGGTTTGTACGGTGATAATTTTTGAATAATGCAGAGATATGAATCAGACTTTATTACAATGTTAATAATAGAGTATTGCTGGGAATACTCACGCTGTCAATATCACATTGTACACGGCTGGAACACAGTCAAAATGAAGGGGTGCGTATAGTCTTGGGCTGCTATACGCGAGATAACCCCATTGTGATGATGTGGTATAAGCTTGGAGTGCTGTTGATTAGATCCTGGATATGCGATGGCCCAGGCAAAAGTCTATATGCGGATAACTACAGACAGAAGACACCCGATGCAGGAGATGTGACGTATAATGGAAAGAGAGCCTACAGTAATCTGACAGGTTTGTGACCTCGTAGCTTTCTATGATTTGCTAGCAAAACCAGGCATTTACAGCCTGTGTTTACTCACTTTTTAATCCACGCCTCTTTCTTTGAACATAAGCAAACGTAGTTTACAAACTTTCGTGACCTGTCCGTCAAAACAGGTAGCAAATCAGGTTTATTTACCTAGTTTTCTCACGCGAGCTTATCTGTCAATCTTACGATACCTGACAGACCGCACGTGAAAAACCAAAGACCCTTTGAAGTTCGTACTCAGGGGGGTCAGAAAAACCCCTGAGCTCTTTGATGCCGATCACTGGCAAAAATCTTCGAGAACTCCGTTACACGGATATAAGCCTTTGATGGCGGTCGAACGCCCGAGAAAGACCGACCGTAAACTTTTATCTGAGGAACTCATGTTTCTGATTCTCCGTTACTCACACAATAGTGCGAAAAGTAACATCATCTATAGATCAGAGAAACATAATGATATATAAACTGTGTTTTCTTAAACCTGCTATCAGTTGTCACTCAGAATTTTTGGATAATCTAAGCACGCAGTTCTAGAGCCATTTCGCTAAATGTGTTAATAGCATTCATGGGGATTTTCATTCTGACTTTTTGGTAATAGAAATTAGTGTTTACGTGTTTAAAAGAGTTAGCTTTTACCAATTAAAAGTGTTAGCTTTTACCATTATAATTCACTCAGATTTTCTAGCGTTAAAACTAGTGAAATAAAATAACGCGTAGCTATTTCATACCAGATGTTCAGTTATAATGTTAATTTTCACCACACGCTTTCTCACACAAGAAGAGACGGTTAACTGACTGGTTTAAATGCTAGGCGTGACTGATAATGACAGAATAGAATTCAAATTTTGTTTCATTGTGCATATTTATTTATTTTTTTTTCTAACCAGCGACACTCGAGCTTTCCAGCTCTTTTGGCCCAATGACATGTCATTGCGAGGCTTCGCTCCTTCCCATCCACACGGGATTTATGTGCAGGAGCCGTTCAGGTTATTCAGTCAAATTTCCGGTCGTAAACATTCCTTCAAACGCTGACGCCCGGGTTTGAACCATGAAAACCTGGTCGCCAGTACAACGCCGTAGCCATTACACCAGCGCGGCTCCCGTGCGTATTTATTATAAGTGCCTATTATTTAATACCGTACGATGACTAACAGACGCCGACAATTTAATAGCTATTAACGACAGGCGATATTTATGTAAAGGCGCGTATGGATAATTGAATAGTAATTAACATTGTACGCTGATCGTTGACCGGGAGCAGGAGGGGAAGAGCTGCATAACTCAACCAAATCTACACTCGCTAAGCGACGGGCGATAGGGTAGGCTAAAGACACCGTGTGCCTTTTAAAGTTAATCAGGACTGACGGAGTGGATAAGAGATCGTCTTGTCCCCGTCTGTGTGCATATATGTAGCTATATAGAATAGTAGCATTTTTCCATAAATGTTTCTTATATACGAGGGACGGTCAAAAAGTAATGCCTCGTAATTTTTAATGTCATTCAATAGGCAAGAAAACACATAAAATTCACATTGAAATGTAGCCCCAAGTCTGAAATTCAAAAATTTATTTCTCAATGTAGTTGTAGTGAAGTGAATGTGTATGACAACACGCTCAAAATTTCCCCGCTCATAAACTAGCTATCGTATTTTTAAATCTATAAATAACTACAGTATTTGAAATTTGTCTGAGGGCCCAGTCAAATTTACCGCCAACAATTTATCTAGTGTATTTGAATTTGTCTAGGAAACAAGTCAAAAGTTACCGCCCACCAAAACTTATCTAAGAGCATAGTACAAATTTAACAACCAATCAAATCGTTTCCTTTTCTTGTAGTGATAAGAAAATTTTGGTTTACGTGGAAATAATGCCTATTTTGTGTTTTTGACCGAACAAATATATTTTGTTTCCTAACAACTAAAGATAGTTAAACAGTAGGAAATGTCTCAAATTATAGCGCTGATATTGCTTAACACATAAACATATAATAAAATTATATTAACTTAGTAAAATGGATTTTAGTAAGATTTTCAAATCAGGGTAAGGCCCAATTTAATTACTTAAAAATTACCCAGATTGAAATGCATAGGAATACCAAAGGCATATCTATGTATAACGACAGAGAGAAATTGGCCGTTTAGTTAGCACTTTGGATAATAAAAATCGGTCCAATAATAACTGTAATATAAAATATTGAAAATTAGTCAGATTGTAGTGAAATTGACCGAGATACAACGGTAAAATACTCCAAAGATAACATTTAAGGATAAAAAACATAATGCGTAAGCTGCTGATGTACATGATCGCCTAGACCGCGGGTCATCATCCTCTATAAATTTTGCCTTGCTAGACAGGAGGGGAACGGAGGATCAAAAAGGAAAAAATATGACTGGAAAGATTGCGTAGCAAGGCTAAGGAGACGCAATTGGGGGGGATGGAGGAAAGTAAAAAATTCACGTCCCCCAAATTGACACGAGGTACGGAAATGGACGCTTTTGCGATACTAAGATTTTGATTTGAATTGAGCGGCAGAACGCGGATGGTAGGAAAATTACAAAAATTTAAAAAGTAAATTTTCTTAATATTAATGTTAGGAATATAAAAATTAGCTGGCCGGATGGCCTATTCTGAGCAATGAAATAATATGATCTTAATTTTACAAACGGATAGATAATATTGAAGATAATGACAAAAGACAGTGTAGTTCACATCATCGCTAGACTATATTGAATCTAAAAGTGTCACAATTTGCACACAAAAACACGACCTTGGGAACAGGTGTTCAAAGTTACTTATTATGGAGGAGAGGGTTTTTGAGCGGTAGCTGTGTCTAAATATAACTTTTTACGACAAAATTTTAAGGGGAGAGAAAGGTTGCTTCAAAAATCAAGCACATTTTTTTTTAGAAACACAAGTAGAGACGGACAGACTAACAGATAACCATCCATACTTGACTGAAGCATGACTGAAATGACTTTAGTGTAGAAATTTGAAATTAAAAATAAACCTTGGCAGTGATTGGCCACAGACAATCATATCATTAGCGCTCAGAGCGCATTTGGGGTCATTCTTCAATAATTGTTCAGTGTTAGACACAGATTTTAAAGTGTGGTGTGTTCCCATATGAAAGACAGTGAATAAATTTAGGGACGCCATACTATAGCCAGCAGCTCAGCTGAGTTTTGCTAGCAATTCTGTGTTATGTATTCTTAATCTGGTAAGATTGAAATTATTTCTTTATATATTTTGAATATTGTTTCATGTTCGAGTGATTTGATACTGCCATATCATAATATAGCCTTACAAACCAGTAGGGATTTTGCTCTAGACCCCCCGCCCAAGTCAGGGTCTAGGGACTAACAGTGTACATAAACTACAGCAAGGATTATGCAAAATAAATCAAGCGTTGAAACAGATTACCTATCTTCTTTTAGGGCCAACAACTAATAAATATTTTTCAGAATCTATAGTCTGGGAGGATCTATCTGAGGTAAACCCACCATGGTAACTGTGCTGTTTGGTCAGAGAGATCTGACCTGTCTGTATGATGTGGTTGTTGTGTCAGTGTGGTGTCCAGACGTGGGTATAGAATAGATTTTGACACATAGCCCATACTTTGATTGCAGAGCTGTGAGTTTTCTATCGACAACAAAGCAGAGTCTATTCGGTGGGTGACTTTACTCGAGTGTATCTGTGCAGTTCTTGTGACAGAGACCACCATTATTGTCCGCCAGCACGGAGAGGTGGGACCGCAAGTTTTCAGCACCAGAGCTACAAAAAGATGAGTGAGCCTCTGGTCTGCTGGACATTCACCAACTATTGGTAGTGACTAATATCCCCATAAAAATTCCCACCAGTTTCTGGACACGGTGTAGTCAATATAGACAGGTGTGATGAGACCACCCCAACAGCACAGACAATAAATATCCTCCCTAGTAGCTGACTACCAGAACATTTGAAAAAAACTAACTATTCTAGTACTTAAATATGTACACTTTTGTATTTATTATGTAACATTCCATGCATAATTTTCATAAATTTTAAATCCTTCTTTTAAAACAAGTTCTGGTCAAAATAAAACTTGATCCAGAACAAATAAATGTAATATAATTATATCAAAAACTTTATACACGTGAGTTAGTTCAGTGTATTTTAACACTTGTTAATCTTATTAGTCTTCTTAAATGCCTGTGGGTGTATTTATAACTAAACACACCACATTACACATCATTACCCTAGACACTTTACGTAGCCACATTCATTAAGAAAAAAAAAAAATTAAGTGTGAGGTCGTAGTGGTAGCAAGAAAGGCCTTCTGATAATTCTCAACCACATTTTATCTCAGGAGCCTTCACAGCTGGCCTCATACAAGTTACATGTAGTAATAACACCATCATACAATACCATCAACACCACTACATAAATTGGGGTCTTGTCCAGGGATAATTAGCCCAACAGTAAAATTAGGATCTCCTGGTGGGAGAAATAAAAGTAGGGAAATAAATTGTAAAATTTCCTTTAAAATTAAAAGTGTCCCTGCAGATAAAAGTTGGTGAATCTTCACAGCCAGTAATAATTAATTAGTTAACTGGTTAGTTAGAATTAGTTAGACTATAGTCATATAGTAATTAGAAGTACTTAGTGTATTTACTGGTTAGAGATTTATCTTGTATATTATTATATTGTCCAAAAAGTATGGCAGAGCTAGCAAAGTTTAGATCAGCTGCTGTGCTCACTGCGAAGGAGATGGGGATGGATGGTCAAATTTTAATTCAATACGTAACGACTGAATGTGATAAATATATTGAACGGGAAGAAAGGAGATTAGAAAAAGAGGCTGAAAGAAAATTAGAGGCTGACAGGTTAGCTGAAGAAAAGAGATTACAAATTGAGGCTGATAGAGAAATTAAGAGGCTGCAGATTGAGGCAGAAGAAAAACGACAGCAAAGGGAGGCAGAAGATAAAAAGGCCGAAAGGGAGGCAGAAGGCCGAAAGGGAGGCAGAAGATAGAAGGTTGCAGAGGGAGCACGAATTACGACTAAGGGAGCTGGAATTACAAGGCCCGGCCCTGAAAATGGTGCCAGCCCTTTTGCCTCAGATGCTACGCCCAGTATGGGAGCCTCAAACTCAGCTATGGGGTTTCATTTAGACCATTTTGTTGAGAAAGACGATGACATAGAGGGGTACCTGGGACGTTTTGAGTTATTAGCTACTACATATGGGTTAGAGAGAGAGAGGTGGAGTTTAAAGCTATCACAGGGATTGAGGGGTGCTTCTTATGAAGTATTTGCCAAAATGAACAGAGAAGACCAAGACAATTATGACATGTTAAAGCAGGCTTTGTTATTAAGGTACGAGAAGAATGGTGAATTTTATCGTAAGAGATTTAGAAATGCCAAACTGTTGTCTGGGGAGACATACCACCAATTCTCTGCCAGACTAGAAACCTATTTGGAGAAATGGACGGCTCTGGGGAAGACCCAAGATCTTAAAGAAATGATCATGATTGAGCAATTGAGAGAGTCCATGGCTCCAGACATGAGAAAATTTCTCATGGAACAAGGTGCAGAGAAGTTGGGGGAAATTTTAAATGTTGCTGAGAGGTATCAGGCAGCTCAGGCAGAGGTAAGTGGTGCTAAGAAGAAGCACATAGACAATTTTAAAGCTCCACAGCAATTTAATAAATTTGATAATAGAGAGCAGGGAAATAAGGGTAGGACAAATTTTGAGCGGCCAAGAAATGACTATCGCGACAGAAACTCACAGTTCAATGACCAAAAGTTCAATGAAAGAAAACCGTTGAACCAAGGAAAAAGATGGTGCAAATGGTGCAAGAAGGATAACCATAACACCGAATTTTGTAGAAGGAAACCTTCAAACATTGCTGCAATGAAGTCGGGGACGCAAAGATTAAAGGTTAATCCTAAGGGACAACAGGAACCTTATCACCCCCCAGTTTGTGAAGATGTTATTTGTAATGGGGTCACCATAAGGTGCCTTTATGATACAGGTTTGGATTATGATTCAGTTGTGAAGTCTAGCCTAGTGGACCCAAGTCAGTATACCACAGAAACAGTGGAAATACAAGGGGCGACTAAGGACATACCACTCATGACACTTCCCATCGCAAGGATAACGGTGAAAACTCGCTATGTGGAAGGAGAAATCAGAGCAGCAGTGATAGATGAACCAATCTACCCTCTGATATTGGGGTGTAGATACGTCTTCTTGGGGAATCCCGAGAAACCTGTGATCATGGCGACAGTGCAGACCAGGTCACAGAAGAAGGAGGAAGAAGGTGAACCTATAAATGCTCATCCAGAGGAGATGAGGAAGGCGCAGGCTGAGGATAGGACACTCCAGCCATGTTTTAAAAAATTGCCCAAATGCCACACACCTCCGAGCAAGGGGGAATATTTCATGAAGAATAGATTATTATACAGGAAGACAGGAACTAGATTCACTGGTCACGGACAGTTAGTTCTTCCCAAGAGATATAGGGCAAATTTGATAAGGAGCTTACATGTTGGAAAAGATGGTGACCATGAGAAAGTCGGTACCATCTGCCAAAAGATTGCTCTAAAATACTATTGGCCCGACGTAAATGTCGATGTTGAAAACTTTGTAGAAGCATGTGGCGTATTTCATGAGGGAACACCCACAAAGGGAAAATATGTGCAGGACCTAGAACCGCCACGGGGCAACTTTAGGCCTGAAAGGAAAACTAATTATACACGGGTAGACAAAGTGGAATGGGAGCCCCCTTTTCACACCCAGTCTTCACTTGAATGGATTAACATGGCCGCTATGCGAAGAGTACAAAGAAGAAATTTAACCCAGGATAGGATGACAATCCCTCGGTCAGACTTATATAAACTGGAGGAACAGACAAGAGAGCGAAGATCTCTCATAAACAATCTTAAGTGGGGAGACAAACCCCAGAGAAAAATTGGTAGTGGTCGATTTGTGAGTGATGATTCTAGGAAGAAAAGTCCTCATTATAGAGCTTCTAAGGGACGGGACCCGATGGGTTCCATGAAAAATAAGTATGGTAAATTAAAGATCCAGATGTAACTCTATTAAGGACCTGGACAGATGAGAAGGCGGAAGAGACTGTTACCTCATCGTATCAATACGTGAACGAACTGACCACTCGTTTGAAAGCTGGATGGAAACTGGCAAATGATAATTTGAAACAAGCCAGGAAGAAACATGCAGCATATTTTAATAGGAAGGCAAAGGACAGGGAACTGGCAGTCGGAGAGAAGGTGCTGCTTTTACTACCCGGAAGCCAGAATAAATTACAAATTGGTTGGCAAGGTCCATATACGGTTCTAGAGAAGGTGTCTAGAACAAACTATAAAATTGACAAAAAGGGGAAGGAAAAAGTTTATCATGTAAACCTGTTAAAGAAGTATCTGGACAGACCACTCCAGGAAAGCACCCCCTTATTGACCTTAGCTATTGCAACCCAGATGCAAAAGGAACCACTCACCTCACATGAATACCCATTACATCCTTGTGAAACCGCAGCACAGGTAAAAGTCAGTAAGCACCTGACTAAAAATCAGAGGGAGAGAGTTCAACAAGTTCTGGAGGAACATACAGATGTATTAACAGATAAACCAGGCCATACAAATTTGCTACAGTATGACATGAAACTGGTAGACTCAAACCCAATCTGTATGAGAGCCTATTCTATTCCGTTCGCGAAGGAGAAGGCATTAAAGGAAGAAATAGATTATTTATTGAAGGAGGGGATTATTTCGCACAGTGAATCATCTTTTAGTTCTAGTGTCGTTTTGTTGAGGAAACCGTCTGGGGAACACAGACTGTGCATAGATTACAGGAAACTGAATGCTGTCACAGAAGGACAAGTGGATCCATTACCAGACACAAAACAGTTATTTGCCAGACTGAACAAGGCAAAATACTTTTCAAAAGTGGATCTTAGTAAAGGCTATTACCAGATCCCAGTGAAGCCTGAAGTGAGACCTTATTTGGCTTTTAGCACTTCGGATGGACATTATGAATTCAATATGCTACCATTCGGACTGAAAAATGCTCCGAGTGTGTTTTCAAGGATGATGCGAAAATTGTTGGACCCCCTGAATAACCCATGTATCACGAATTTCATGGATGATATACTCGTCGCCACAGAGACATTTGAAGAACACATTGAAGCTCTGGAGATGTTGTTTGATAGACTTCGGGAGGCGAACTTAACTGCTAGGCCAACAAAATGTTGTATTGGATGCAAAGAGTTGGAATTCTTGGGGCACACTGTATATCAGGGTAATATGACCCCTGATCCTAAGAACTTGGAAAAACTGCAGAGAGCACCTAGGCCGCAAACCAAAAAGGACGTGCGATCATTCGTGTCGTTATGCGGATTTTATCAGAAATACATCAAAAATTTTAACGCCATTTGTGCTCCTCTGACTGATCTGACTCGCAAGGGACTTCCAGATAAAATTATTTGGACTGCACAATGTGAATTAGCGTTCCAAGAGTTAAAGGAAAAACTCACTAGCAAGCCTATTCTCAAACTGCCTGATTTGACACAGGACTTTGTCTTAAGAACCGATGCCAGTAATGTAGGACTTGGAGGGGCTTTGTTGCAAAGATCATCTTCACCTGATGGGGAACTGAAACCAGTCGCTTATGCAAGCCGCAAATTGAATAAGGCGGAACAAGGATACTCCACAAGCGAAAAAGAATGTTTAGCATTAATCTGGGCAATAAAGAAGTTTCAAATCTATCTGTATGGTAGGACTTTTGTGGTGGAGACGGATCATCAGCCTCTCGTGTTCTTGTCTCAGGCTAAGCATGAAAACGCAAGATTGCTGAGGTGGTCTTTATTGCTTCAACCATATCAGTTCAGTATCCAATATATCCCAGGCAAATTGAATGTCGGTGCAGATTTCCTCAGTCGGCACCCCTGTGATCAAAATTAGAGTAGTGGCAGACGTGAGGAGTAATTTTACCTATGTGTATCGCTGGTTTTGGAACTTGCCATAGGCATGTTTTCAAGTGGGGAGATGTGTAGTGAAATTGACCGAGATACAACGGTAAAATACTCCAAAGATAACATTTAAGGATAAAAAACATAATGCGTAAGCTGCTGATGTACATGATCGCCTAGACCGCGGGTCATCATCCTCTATAAATTTTGCCTTGCTAGACAGGAGGGGAACGGAGGATCAAAAAGGAAAAAATATGACTGGAAAGATTGCGTAGCAAGGCTAAGGAGACGCAATTGGGGGGGATGGAGGAAAGTAAAAAATTCACGTCCCCCAAATTGACACGAGGTACGGAAATGGACGCTTTTGCGATACTAAGATTTTGATTTGAATTGAGCGGCAGAACGCGGATGGTAGGAAAATTACAAAAATTTAAAAAGTAAATTTTCTTAATATTAATGTTAGGAATATAAAAATTAGCTGGCCGGATGGCCTATTCTGAGCAGTGAACTAATATGATCTTAATTTTACAAACGGATAGATAATATTGAAGATAATGACAAAAGACAGTGTAGTTCACATCATCGCTAGACTATATTGAATCTAAAAGTGTCACAATTTGCACACAAAAACACGACCTTGGGAACAGGTGTTCAAAGTTACTTATTATGGAGGAGAGGGGTTTTGAGCGGTAGCTGTGTCTAAATATAACTTTTTACGACAAAATTTTAAGGGGAGAGAAAGGTTGCTTCAAAAATCAAGCACATTTTTTTTAGAAACACAAGTAGAGACGGACAGACTAACAGATAACCATCCATACTTGACTGAAGCATGACTGAAATGACTTTAGTGTAGAAATTTGAAATTAAAAATAAACCTTGGCAGTGATTGGCCACAGACAATCATATCATTAGCGCTCAGAGCGCATTTGGGGTCATTCTTCAATAATTGTTCAGTGTTAGACACAGATTTTAAAGTGTGGTGTGTTCCCATATGAAAGACAGTGAATAAATTTAGGGACGCCATACTATAGCCAGCAGCTCAGCTGAGTTTTGCTAGCAATTCTGTGTTATGTATTCTTAATCTGGTAAGATTGAAATTATTTCTTTATATATTTTGAATATTGTTTCATGTTCGAGTGATTTGATACTGCCATATCATAATATAGCCTTACAAACCAGTAGGGATTTTGCTCTAGACCCCCCGCCCAAGTCAGGGTCTAGGGACTAACAGTGTACATAAACTACAGCAAGGATTATGCAAAATAAATCAAGCGTTGAAACAGATTACCTATCTTCTTTTAGGGCCAACAACTAATAAATATTTTTCAGAATCTATAGTCTGGGAGGATCTATCTGAGGTAAACCCACCATGGTAACTGTGCTGTTTGGTCAGAGAGATCTGACCTGTCTGTATGATGTGGTTGTTGTGTCAGTGTGGTGTCCAGACGTGGGTATAGAATAGATTTTGACACATAGCCCATACTTTGATTGCAGAGCTGTGAGTTTTCTATCGACAACAAAGCAGAGTCTATCCGGTGGGTGACTTTACTCGAGTGTATCTGTGCAGTTCTTGTGACAGAGACCACCATTATTGTCCGCCAGCACGGAGAGGTGGGACCGCAAGTTTTCAGCACCAGAGCTACAAAAAGATGAGTGAGCCTCTGGTCTGCTGGACATTCACCAACTATTGGTAGTGACTAATATCCCCATAAAAATTCCCACCAGTTTCTGGACACGGTGTAGTCAATATAGACAGGTGTGATGAGACCACCCCAACAGCACAGACAATAAATATCCTCCCTAGTAGCTGACTACCAGAACATTTGAATAAAACTAACTATTCTAGTACTTAAATATGTACACTTTTGTATTTATTATGTAACATTCCATGCATAATTTTCATAAATTTTAAATCCTTCTTTTAAAACAAGTTCTGGTCAAAATAAAACTTGATCCAGAACAAATAAATGTAATATAATTATATCAAAAACTTTATACACGTGAGTTAGTTCAGTGTATTTTAACACTTGTTAATCTTATTAGTCTTCTTAAATGCCTGTGGGTGTATTTATAACTAACACACCACATTACACATCATTACCCTAGACACTTTACGTAGCCACATTCATTAATAAAAAAAAAATTAAGTGTGAGGTCGTAGTGGTAGCAAGAAAGGCCTTCTGATAATTCTCTTGAAAACCACATGTTTTATTACCTCAGGAAAGCCTATTTGTATTCACAGCTGGCCTCATACGGAACGGTCACATTACTAAAAATTGTAGTATATGGAAAAACATGCTCGCGATGCGAGAGAAACTGAAAAAAATGTGTATAATGTTTGAACCTATGGCATAATGATCAAAGCGCTTTTATGATGCCCTGAAATCAATTTATGGCCCTCAATCGAATCAATCATCACCGGTCCTAAATGCTGATGGCATGGCATTGCTCACTGATAAAACGCAGATTTTGGAACGCTGGGCACAACACTTCAATGCCATCTTAAATTATCCATCAACCGTGAACGACCAGGCCATTGCAAGCATACCGCAAGTTACAGTCAATGATAGACTTGACCTTCAACCCAGCTTGGAAGATGTCAAGAAAGCAATCAGTCTACTGTCCAGCGGCAAAGCCCCTGGATCAGATGCTATTCCTGCTGAGATTTATAAAGCTGAAGGCAGCATGCTGCTGCAGAGATTAACAGACCTCTTCCACTCAGTCTGGGATGAAGAACAGATACCACAGAAATTGAAAGATGCCACCATTGTTCACATATACAAGCGAAAGGGAAATCATCAATCATGTGATAACAATAGGGGAATCTCCCTATTATCTATTGCGAGCAAAATCCTGGCTCGAGTCCTGCTCAATCGCTTGACTGTTCATCTCGAATCGCAGGACTTACTTCCAGAGAGTCAGTGTGGTTTCCGAGCAGGCCGCGGGACCGTCGATATGATATTTGCCGCTCGCCAACTTCAGGAGAAATGCCAGGAACAGTACAGTGACCTATACACAACATTTATTGACTTGACCAAGGCTTTTGACACTGTCAATAGGGATGGACTATGGAAAATTATGGCGAAATTTGGCTGTCCCGATAAGTTCATCTCAATTGTCCGCCAGTTTCATGAAGGTATGATGGCTCGCGTATTGAATGATGGAGACCTTCTGAACCCTTTCCGGTCACAAACGGTGTCAAACAGGGATGTGTGCTCGCTCCGACACTATTCAGTATGATACTTGCTGCCATGCTGTCTAACGTTACGCATGACAGTAGTGACGGCGTACACATCAGATACAGGACAGATGGGAAGCTGTTTAATTTGAGACGATTACAGTCCTTTACAAAGGTGAATGAAACAATGATCTCTGACCTTGTCTTTGCGGACGACTGTGCCCTCAACACCTGCACAGAACTAGACATGCAGAACAATATGAGGAGGCTTTCTGTAGCGTGTGATGACTTTGGTCTTACCATCAATACGAAGAAATCTGAAGTAATGTTGCAACCTGCTCCTGGGAAACCTTACTGTGAACCAAATATCACAGTAAGGAACCAACGTCTCCAAGTGGTGGACAGCTTCACTTATCTAGGCAGTACCCTTACCAAAGATGCGAATATCGACGCCGAGGTCAACAACAGAATTACAAAGGCAAGTGCAGCTTTTGGAAGACTAAGAGTAAATGTCTGGGATCGACAAGGAATTAGTGCCGCCACCAAGATAAAAGTATATCATGCAATAGTGCTCACTACCCTCCTGTATGCCTGTGAAACACGGACAGTGTATAGCAGACACGCCAAGAAGCTTAATCATTTCCACATGAGCTGTCTTCGCAGGATACTCAGGATCAAGTGGCATGATAGAGTATATAATTCTGAGGTCCTCAACAGAGCACATATCTCAAGCATCTACACATTGCTGCAGAGGGCCCAAACTAGATGGGCCGGACATGTTGTTCGCATGCCCGAAAAACGCTTCCCAAAGCAGTTGATGTACAGCGAACTCTCTATGGGTAAGCGAACAGTAGGGGGACAAAAGAAACGCTTCAAAGACACACTGAAAGCATCGTTGAGCAGCTTCAAAATTGATGTTTCCTCCTGGGAGACTATTGCACATGATCGCTCTGCCTGGCGGACAAACATTACTCAAGGCGCTCGCATTGCAGAACAGAATTTAGCTGATAAGGCAGAAGGCAAGCGTGCTGCAAGAAAAGTCAGAATGCGCAGCAACACTACTATCGACTCTAACCATGTGTGCCCCGTATGTGGCATGGCCTGTAGGGCCAAAATAGGACTAATTAGCCACATGAGATCACGGCACTGATGTCTCACAATTCAAGTCTGAAGCTGTTGCCATCTTCGCTTGCGATGAGCAACTATTATTATTATGGCATAATTACGACCAGTAAGTTCTAGTAGGGAATTAAATTTGTATTTTCGTCTGGAGTGATTCATTGTAACAGATACTGTATTAGGCTTACAGGAATTGTCGGCATAAAGAAATCAAGCTGTTACATATTATTTTGTACTTAACCTGATTATCGTACGGAAGCCAAGCATGGGGCTCAGGATATTAACATGGAATCCATACAGGAAAAGATAACCACAGGAAACAGACAGTAGAAGAGAAATGATATGTCTAGTGCAACCTGTTAGCACAATAGCTGACAAGGGTAAGTTGTGACGTCCTTTATGTGTATGTGGGTTGAAGCAGATGCCTACATAGAATGTGGTTATCCTTGATTCCAGGTTCGATCTCAGTATCTTGAAGAGATTTCTGGCCATTGTTACGGGAGGCTGCTGGAGACCACAGCTCGGCAAATGTCAGGAGCTCTATCCAGCAGTATTTTCCTCAAGAATATGCAAATCGTTTGGTCATGACGTGGGCAGAGAAATTCAACAGCAGCCACAGATAAGTTACCAGCCAGTGACATAATTTCAGAAGCTCACCCAAGTTGAAAACAGACAGTCAACTTAAACTTACCTTTGTATGATGACAAGGAATAGACATATAAACTATCTACATATATACTGTTCAAAAAAAGAAACGCAACATTATTGCAGTGGTAATGGACACCAAATTACAAACTTGTACCAAAATTTTATTTTACGGAATTAATGTTTCAATCTTGGCATGAAGAAACTTTCAGACTTTAACAATGAAATGATGTTCATTAAATTTGGTTTGGACTTTTATTCTTTACGACTGAGGCCTCCGTTTCAGTAAGGTGTATGGCCTCCTCTGGCCTCTATCAGAGAACGACATCTCCTTGACATGGATCCGATTAGCCGTGGATCTGTTGTTGTGGGATGGCTGCCCACTCTTCCCGCAGTACAAGAGACAACTGTCGGAGATTGGCTGGAGCCACGTCTCGCTGGCGGAGTCGTCTGTTGAGTTCATCCCATAAGTGTTCTATGGAGTTCATGTCTGATGACATGGCTGGCCACGGAATGGTCTGGACGTTGTTGTCAGCGAGGAACTGGGTGGTGAGTTGTGCCACATGAGGTCGAGCGTTATCCTGCTGAAAAATCGACCCTCGTGCAGCCAGAAGTGGAAGGACATGAGGACGAAGAATTTCAGCGACGTATCGTTGGGCATTTAGGCGTCCTTCAATTTGCACCAGGTCACTTCTTCCCATGAAGTTGATCGCCACCCCACATCAATACACCTCCACCACCATGTGGAGGAGCCTCATCAACGCTGTTCTGGGCGTAGCGCTCATGGACTCTGCGGTAAACTCTTCTCCGTCTATCGTGTCGCTGGAGCACAAAAAATGATTAATTACTAAACCAAACCCGTCTCCAGTCATTCCCAACGGTCCATTGACGATGCTGGTTTGCCCACTGCAGTCGGTTCTGGCGATGCCGGTCCGTAAGAACAGGACCTCTGTAGGGTCTTCTAGCCCAAAGACCAGAGTCGTGCAGCCGGTTCCTGACCGTTTGATCTGAAATTCGACGAGCTGCTGAGATTGACTGGACTGTGGAGGACGCAGATGCAAGTCGATTCCTGAGGTGACGCAGCCGTATGAAGCGGTCTTCGGCAGAAGTTGTGACTCTGGGCCTTCCACTGCGCGGCCGGTCTGCCACTGAGCCAGTTTCTTGAAATCGCCTCCAAAGGCAACTAATGGTGCTTCTAACCCCATTAAATTGTCTGGCCACTACACTTTGTGACTGTCCAGTCTGTAAACGTCCAATGATGATGAGTCGTTGTTCTGTAGTGAGATGAGCCATATTTGCGCATTGAATTTTCAACTGAATTTATTCGAGGAGCGTCAATCTTTTATAGGCATTCAATAATATGGTCAGAGAGTTTTGTGTTCAGTAAGTTTCACGGGATTCTCATGAACCCGTCACGAGTTATTATCAAAAATGTTGTTTTGACCTTGACCTCTTTCATAACCTCACGAATCATGAGGTGAGTACAATTCAGGTAACCACCAGAAGTTAATGACCAGGTGGACACAGTCGATAGATTGACTGATGTCCAATCAGCGAATATCTTTTATAAAAGTAACACCAAAAAAGTTGCGTTTCTTTTTTTGAACAGTATATTTAAAGCCAACATTCAAGATACAGTAAAACTTGACATTTAGTTGTATATAAAGTGAGAATAGCTTCCTGTGACCAAGATGCCTCATGGACCGAAATTTTCCTGTTATTTATTTTAAAGTGTAAATATTATTTCATTTCCTTTTGAGTATTCCTGACCTGGAAAGATTGAGGTTCAGGACAATTAAATTGTATATAAATTTCCAACAGTCTTTCTTACAGAGTTTATTACAGTTAAAGTTCTGTTTTGGAATTATGTATTAGTAAAAATTTAATTCATCCCTAGACAAATATTGAGTCAAATAAAACAAACAATACTATAAATTTTAATCTTTGGTGAGATCTTAAGAGGTAGCGGTTAGGGACTCAGAGAACTCCATCATCATCATCATTCCTTACTCTGGGAACTTACATAGCTGGACCTCACCTTGATGGTCTATACACCCTTGCTTTTTTCAGAGAAGGGGGTATTACTTATAAGACCAGTCTCTCATCTGGCACTATCCTGGTATCCTCTGATACACCTATTTGTCCAGGATATCCCATATTTTTATTAACATCAAAACCTCTTGTGACAGTAGTCTCCGTTATTTGTTACAGTTTTTGTCCATCTTCTCACAAGGGCATGTATCCCCGCACGGTAAAAATGTGTGTCCTTTTCCCTAAACCACTGGCGTACGGCGCGTTTAAGGGTCTCGGTGTCCTCAAAGTGATCAAAGTGATGTCCGCGAAGATCTTCTTTCAGTGGTCCAAACAGATGGAAGTCAGAAGGTGCAAGATCGGGACTGTAAGGGGGAATGTGGTAATAATGTCCAGCCAAATTCTGCAATCGCATCAATGGTGCGTTTAGCGGTGTGTGGCGTGGCATTATCGTGCAACAGTAGTGCAGTTCTCTGATCTTTTAATGGGTAAAGTCGCCGAAGACGACCTCTAAGCTTCTTCAAAGTTTCAATGTAACGGTCTGCATTCACCGTGTTTCCCTGTTCCAAGAAGTCGAGAAGAATCCCACCCTTCTCATCCCAAAACACAGAGGCCATAACTTTCCCTACAGATGGTGAACTTTTGAACTTCTTTCTTGTCGGCGATGTTGTGTGATGCCATTCCATTGACTGCCTCTTGGATTCTGGTTCAAAAAAATGAACCCAAATCTCATCACCTGTCACAATATTCGATAAAAACTCTTCTCCTTCAGTTTCGTAACGGTGCAGGAGGTTGATGGTTATGGTTTTCCTTGTTTCTTTATGTCTGTCTGTCAACATTCTGGGTACCCACCGTGCACAAACTTTTGAATAACACAGATCTTTATGATTGTTACCTTATACTTATTGAAGGCTATTGGGTAACGAGTATATTAATGTGCTGCACTGATCTTGTAAGGTATTTTGATATAATAGACAACAGTCTAAACAGTAACGTAAGGAATGGCCAACTTGAAGAATCTTGATCAACAGCTTGTTGTACGTTTTATTACATTTAATATGTCACAATACAACATAAGTGTACTTCACTTCTTTTGAGAGCATATGATGATAGGACAGTGCATCAGTAATACAAATGTGTTCAGTAGCAGACATAAGCAATAATGTCGTTGTGCCGGTTTAAAGTCAGAATGTCTATGTATCGTCTACGACGCCTTCATACTTTACAAATCCGTATTGATTCAAATCACTTACTGTCCATCTCCTTAAGCCACACACGATCAGGCACACATTCTTAATGAATTGAGTCAATTATCCTGACTCTGAAATATTTTATAACAATAAACACTGGTCTGTCGCTCTCACATAAAAATCCATACACTTCGAAAACACCAGCCAGACACAACTGTGCTAACGATCACCTTCGTTCCCCCCGCAGAAGACCCTGTCCACGTCATACACTAAATACCTGTGTCACACCCATTCCACAACTCGCACGCTTTTTACAATCGAAGCGTATTCGCGTTCTGCTCCATTGCGCACAGCGATGAATTACCAGCCTGTGAGCAAAGTGATAGGTAACACTTTTACCCCGCCCCCCAGCGAAAACTGAAAGTTTTCCATATAGGAAGTCATTTTTAGAAAATGCGAGAAGTTACCGTCCAGTCTATGTCATACCTGAGCAACAGTCTATGGAATGTAGTCAGCACCATGGAAAAATGAGAAAAATCAATGAAAATGTGAAGAAATATGATAGTGAAATTGTGAAGTTTTGGAAAATGAAATATCTGAATGCATTTAATTAAAAGATGAATGAAATGAAAGATCTAACTAATTAAATAGTATTAAGTAAGTATAATAATTACGTTAATGTAAATGTCCACATGAATGTGTGTGTGCTGTCTGTAGCATTGTGTAAAACTAATTAACTATAGTTACTGAGTGTCTTCAATGATATGTTATTCTTTCATTAGTGTGAAAGCTTACTATTTGCAATTTTAGCACTTTAGAGTCACATAACTGGTTTAAGTAATAACACAAAAGAATGTTCAAATGGCGAAGTTCTCCTTAGGCGTATCGAATCGATTGTTTCTTGTGTGAGATTTCTTATCATATGTTGCTTCTTGAATTTCACAGTCTCTGAGCTCCAACATTTTGAAGTTCGGTTGCTGGGATAGGAAATATGATCTTTATAAAGTTCTGCATCCCAGTCATTTTTGAAGGATTGCCATTAAGATATGACAAAGAGCCTTATACTGTTTATCTGCGATACTGGTTGATTTGGTTCATTTACCGCATACGTCATGACTGTCTGGAAATCAGATTCTGTGTACTGTTCATGGATCTTGATGTAGTGTCAAACGATTTGAATGTATTCACATAAAAAGTCTGTTATCATGACTTCAAATGACTTGAGTTGTTTCTCTTGATAACACTGGTAATCTGTATCTGGTTATGGATATTGTCAGGGTAGTTCTTTTAAGTTAGCGAGGTATTTGTAGATGATCAGCACTGTACCTTGGTCAATGGGTCGCAGCAATGTCAGATTCTTGAGAATCGGGCATTTCTGTCTGTGTGCATCTAGACAGAACGTCTGCAAGCACATTGGACTTGCCCTCAATAGGTCGAATGATATAGTCATATATTTGTAAATTAATTGCATAACGTGCGACTCGTGCGTTTTTTCATGTTGGACTTTTGAAGGAACGACAGGGCCTTCTGGTCTGTCTCAATGATGAAACGAGAACCAAGAAGGTAACGCTGAAGCTTTGTGACAGCCCATATGATCGCGAGAAGCTCGCGCTCAATAATTGGATATCTGGTTTCTGTCTTTGTGAGCTTCCTCGACACATACATCACTGGATGAAGCATTCCATCTACTTCTTGCATCAAGGAGCCACCAATACCGTACATCGAGGCGTCTGTCCTGAGAATAAATGGGAGATGAGGATCAGGGAGTTTTAAAATTGGTGCACATGAAAAGTAATGCTTTAAATGGACTAGAGCTATGTTGCAGGCCTCCGTCCAGACAATTCTATTAGGGGAGCCTTTCGTAGTTAACTCAGACAGGACTGACGTAACTGAAGATAAATGAGGCATAAATTTATTATAGAACTGTATAAGGCCGAGAAGACTCCGCACCTGCTTCTTAGTCTTAGGAATTGATAGGTTAAGAATCTTCGAGATAGTTTTATCCTCAGTTTTAAGAAATCCATGGCCTACTCTGTGACCTAGGAACGAAATTTCTTTGAAACCTATGTGAACTTTCGAAGGATTCGCTGTCAGATTATTAGAGCGAAGAATTTCGAGAAGAGATTTCAATCCAGAAACATGTTCGTCCCAAGAGTTGTGGAACAAACAAATGTCATCTATATATGAGATGATATCAGACCTATGAGAAAATAGTTTCCTCATCATCCGAACGAAAGTCGCTGGTGCGTTTACCAAGCCAAAACACATGAAATTCCACTGAAATAGACCCTTAGGGGTATGTAGTGGTGTTGATGGTATTGTATGATGGTGTTATTACTACATGTAACTTGTATGAGGCCAGCTGTGAAGGCTCCTGAGATAAAATGTGGTTGAGAATTATCAGAAGGCCTTTCTTGCTACCACTACGACCTCACACTTAATTTTTTTTTCCTTAATGAATGTGGCTACGTAAAGTGTCTAGGGTAATGATGTGTAATGTGGTGTGTTAGTTATAAATACACCCACAGGCATTTAAGAAGACTAATAAGATTAACAAGTGTTAAAATACACTGAACTAACTCACGTGTATAAAGTTTTTGATATAATTATATTACATTTATTTGTTCTGGATCAAGTTTTATTTTGACCAGAACTTGTTTTAAAAGAAGGATTTAAAATTATGAAAATTATGCATGGAATGTTACATAATAAATACAAAAGTGTACATATTTAAGTACTAGAATAGTTAGTTTTATTCAAATGTTCTGGTAGTCAGCTACTAGGGAGGATATTTATTGTCTGTGCTGTTGGGGTGGTCTCATCACACCTGTCTATATTGACTACACCGTGTCCAGAAACTGGTGGGAATTTTTATGGGGATATTAGTCACTACCAATAGTTGGTGAATGTCCAGCAGACCAGAGGCTCACTCATCTTTTTGTAGCTCTGGTGCTGAAAACTGGCGGTCCCACCTCTCCGTGCTGGCGGACAATAATGGTGGTCTCTGTCACAAGAACTGCACAGATACACTCGAGTAAAGTCACCCACCGGATAGACTCTGCTTTGTTGTCGATAGAAAACTCACAGCTCTGCAATCAAAGTATGGGCTATGTGTCAAAATCTATTCTATACCCACGTCTGGACACCACACTGACACAACAACCACATCATACAGACAGGTCAGATCTCTCTGACCAAACAGCACAGTTACCATGGTGGGTTTACCTCAGATAGATCCTCCCAGACTATAGATTCTGAAAATATTTATTAGTTGTTGGCCCTAAAAGAAGATAGGTAATCTGTTTCAATGCTTGATTTATTTTTGCATAATCCTTGCTGTAGTTTTATGTACCTTGTTGGTCCCTAGACCCTGACTTGGGCGGGGGGTCTAGAGCAAAATCCCTACTTGTTTGTAAGGCTAGATTTTGATATGGCAGTATCAAATCACTCGAACATGAAACAATATTCAAAATATATAAAGAAATAATTTCAATCTTACCAGATTATGAATAATTAACACAGAAGTGCTAGCAAAACTCAGCTGAGCTGCTGGCTATAGGATGGCGTCCCTAAATTTACTTCACTTGCTTTCATATGGGAAAATACCACACTTTAAAATCTGTGTCTAACACTGAACAATTATTGAAGAATGACCCCAAATGCGCTCTGAGCGCTAATGATATGATTGTCTGTGGCCAATCACTGCCAAGGTTTATTTTTAATTTCAAATTTCTACACTAAAGTCATTTCAGTCATGCTTCAGTCAAGTATGGATGGTTATCTGTTAGTCTGTCCGTCTCTACTTGTGTTTCTAAAAAAAAATGTGCTTGATTTTTGAAGCAACCTTTCTCTCCCCTTAAAATTTTGTCGTAAAAAGTTATATTTAGACACAGCTACCGCTCAAAAACCCTCTCCTCCATAATAAGTAACTTTGAACACGTGCGTCCCCAAGGTCGTGTAACGACACTTTTTATTCAAGGCAGTCTGTCGATGTTGTAAACTACACTGTCTTTTGTCATTATCTTCAATATTATCTATCCGTTTGTAAAATTAAGAACATATTAGTTCACTGCTCAGAATAGGCCATCTGGCCAGCTAATTTTTATATTCCTAGCATTAATATTAAGAAAAATTACTTTTTAAATTTTTGTAATATTCCTAACATCTGCGTTCTTCCGCTCAAATTCAAATCAAGCGCTTGGTATCGCAAAACGTCCAATTCCGTACCTCGTGTCAATTTGGGGGACTTGAATTTTTACTTTCCTCCATCCCCCCCAAATTGCGTCTCTTTAGCCTTGCTACGCAATCTTTCCAGTCATATTTTTTCCTTTTTGATCCTCCGTTTCCCTCCTGTCTAGCAAGTCAATTTTATGGAGGGTGCTGACCCGCGGTCTAGGCGATCATGTACATCAGCAGCCTACGCATTATGTTTTTATCCTTAAATGTTATCTTTTGAGTATTTTACCGTTGTATCTCTGTCAATTTCACTACAGGGTAGCGAAAGCAGTGAAAGGTTTTGCTTTTTCCGTGAGAGGTATTTGCCAATATCCCTTGGCTAAATCAAATTTGCTAAAGTAGGTTGCTTTAGAAAGTTTTGACAGCAATTCGTCAAGAATTGGCATTGGCTCTGCGTCAGACTCCGTTATGGAATTGAGTTTACGAAAATCCATGCATAATCTGATATTATTATCCTTCTTCTTGATTATAACCATTGGGAAAGAATAAGCAGATTCTGATGGTGCAATAATGTTAAGCTGTAACATTTGACCTAATTCTTTTTCAACCTGATCCTGAAAGTCGATAGGGATAGGGTAAGGCTTTAATTTAATAGGTTTGTGATCTGTGAGTCTAATATCGTGAGTGATTATAGACGTTCGGCCTGGAATATTAGACAGAACTTGCTGATATGATTCTAGAATAGAAAGTATTTGAGATTGTTGTTCACTGGATAGATCGGGACAAATAGATACATTTACCCATGATTCTGTCGGATAAAGAGACATGACAGGAAGTTGCAACGGTACATCATGAAAAGAAGTGGGTTCTTCTTGAATCACTGACAATGAAGAGTAAGATGAAGGATGATCAGTGATTACTTCATTAACCGCATCTAAGATCGGTTTGAGATATTCAGGTCTATCATGGAATTGTTTGAGCATGTTGATGTGAAAGGTTTTATTCTTGCCTTTCACGTCAAGAATGTAATCAACATCTGTCAATTTTGAAATAATTTCATATGTACCACTCCACGAAATGAGAAGGCTATTCTCTCTCGTTGGTAGCAGGACGTAAGCTTTGTCTCCAGGAAGTAATTTCCTTAACTTTTTCCAACGGTTTTGAAGAGATCTAGCTTTTTCTTTTGCTTTTTCAGATGAATCAGTCGCTATTTTCCAAGCGTCTATAAGTGTATTTCTATTGGTAAAGTTCAGCAAATATTATGATTGAAGTGTGCTGTTTACTCTTTAAGTTTCTTCTTGCCGGCTCTAGTTTGAAGCAAGCCGGTTGGCCTAGGTTGCGCCGAAATTTCTATTGCTTTTCGATACTGTAAAATTCGTCGATGTGGCTAGGGACAGTAGTATCGTTTGATAAAATCTTGTGGGTAGAACGAAATCCCGTGTATACTGGCCACCACTTTATACTGTTACCTTATACTTATTGAAGGCTATTGGGTAACGAGTATATTAATGTGCTGCACTGATCTTGTCCACCCGTGTGTTACCGGGGCCCGAAAGGGGAGCAAAGAATAGTAACACTGCACCCTACCACGCATGTCGTAAAAGGCGACTAAGGAGGGTATGGGCATGGGGCTGTTTACCCCATCCCGTAAAAACTTCGCACAGTGGGCTGATCACCTGCTTGCCAACCAATCTGATTACGGAAACAATGATAGATTGTTTGGTCTGTTTTTGTTCCACAAAGACGCCACTAGGCGTGGTGGAAACAGCGATAGATTGATCAATTTGTTGTTGCCCTAAGACGCCACTAGGCGTACTGGCCACATACTGCTTTGCCGGTTGATGGCTAAGGATGGAAGAAGAAGAAGACTGATCTTGTAAGGTATTTTGATATAATAGACAACAGTCTAAACAGTAACGTAAGGAATGGCCAACTTGAAGAATCTTGATCAACAGCTTGTTGTACGTTTTATCACATTTAATATGTCACAATACAACATAAGTGTACTTCCCTTCTTTTGAGAGCATATGATGATAGGACAGTGCATCAGTAATACAAATGTGTTCAGTAGCAGACATAAGCAATAATGTCGTTGTGCCGGTTTAAAGTCAGAATGTCTATGTATCGTCTACGACGCCTTCATACTTTACAAATCCGTATTGATTCAAATCACTTACTGTCCATCTCCTTAAGCCACACACGATCAGGCACACATTCTTAATGAATTGAGTCAATTATCCTGACTCTGAAATATTTTATAACAATAAACACTGGTCTGTCGCTCTCACATAAAAATCCATACACTTCGAAAACACCAGCCAGACACAACTGTGCTAACGATCACCTTCGTTCCCCCCGCAGAAGACCCTGTCCACGTCATACACTAAATACCTGTGTCACACCCATTCCACAACTCGCACGCTTTTACAATCGAAGCGTATTCGCGTTCTGCTCCATTGCGCACAGCGATGAATTACCAGCCTGTGAGCAAAGTGATAGGTAACAATGATGTTCTGGACACTGCCTTTACTAATGGACAACATGGAAGAAAGTTCATCCAGTGTTACCCGACGGTCACCACGAATGATGCCATCAACTCGATGAATGTTGTGTGGAGTCACTGCACTAGACGGACGGCCAGTCCGCTTTGCGTCAGCCATTGAGGATTGACCTACTTCAGCTTCGTCACAACGATGTACCCAACGTCGGACAGTGCTAACATCCACTGTTGAATCTCCATAAACATTCTTCAAACGTTCGTGGATGCGAATTGGGGTCTCGCCTTCAGCATTGAGGAATTCTATGACATAACGTTGTATTAACCGAACGACTTTGGCAGCCATTTTTAAACTGTTACAGTGGTGCCACCTGTTATTGAAACAGGTTGGTAATGCTATACAGCGCAGAAGCGTGTTTGAGGAATCCTGCTAAATTTACAAATTGCACACCGATGCAGTATTTACATACATAAAAAATAGGAGGCATTACTTTTTGACCTTCCCTCGTTTTTCTGCAGACCTGATCAAGAGCGTCCAGCGGTCTTTTGGTTTTTCCCTTTTACTGATTGGTTAATGTTTTCTTTTCTTGGCTTGTGCGTCACCAATCTCATTGCGGAGCAAGCATTTGCCAACGACACATGAGAAACATTTTAACTTGTAAAATTTAACTGGACTTTCCAAACCCAGCAATATTTTTTCAGATTATCAGCCCACTGGGGGTATGAAAAAATAACATTTATTCCCGACTTCTGACAGTCGTATTCAAGCGTAGCATCCAGAATTTACACTGTTTCAGAATCGGCACTCTACCATAGAGCCAGCCGATAGGATTATCATCATTTATCAAAATTGTAACATTTTTAGCAACCAGATGTTTCATAAGTCTGGAAGTATTTTCCTCTTTTAACTGTGAACCCCAAGATCACGTTTTCTACACCAATTATTGGCGGTGACATTTTGTTCATCCAGGAAAAACCCACACCAGATTCGGCGTTCACCTCACTAGTCTTAGTTGTAGAGGATGGACTGGGGCCAATTTGGGAATTAAACCTGACTTTTTTTATATTCAGGATAATTGTATTTCCAAGGGATATCACCAATAGTAGGTAAAAGTGATTGAGTGGCCACTGTATGACAGAGAGAGAGAGTGAATATTTTTCTTGGTTACATGGACTTTACCAGCATTGGATTTTGCTTAAACTTGTTAACTTTACTGGGTAGCCTATAGGGGGGACCTGTTTACTTTACTGTCTACTCTGTAACATAGTGCTAACCTTTGACCTTTGGGTTATTAAACTTTTTGGGTTCTTTTTCTAAAGAAGGGAGGGCACATTTATTCTGCTATTTTTATATGTATGTAAATCTGATTTTATTTGATCTTTCTTTAGATATTTGATGTTGTCAAGTTTAAATGATAATAAACAACAAAAGAAACTTAACTTTGTGTGTTGGTCAGACGCATACCCAGGTAACCGTAGTTTTTTTTCACGTTTGTGTGTCTTGTTGTCACATATCTGTGTGTGTGTAGTTAAACTTATATTTATATGTATGAGGAGGGCAAGGTTGTCTTGTACTAAATTATAGTCGTATAGATAGGCTGGAATAGAGAAACTTACTCATTCCAGAGACATATCTTCTCCTTAAGCTATCACCCGTGAAAATCTATTTCTCACACCTTTTTCTCATGTATCTATCACCATCCACTCTACTCAGACGGGACAAAAATAACTCACAACCTATTTGTACGTCAGAATGGGTGGCTCGTGTCCAGGATTTGATCTAAGTCTGAGTCTAGATTAAGGACTAACGTCTGTTATTGTATCTTAGTCTAACTCTAGATAGAGTGTGTTGTACGTCCTGTGTTGCGAGTAAAGAATAGTAATAATAATTTTCCCCTGGACAACGTTCTTATTTACTGGGTTCTAACCACACAAATTAGAAATGTGTTTCTTTCCACGGCATCTTATAGTTTACATACAGTTTGATTTTGATGGTGATCTTTGTTGGAGATATGATATATAATAATGTTTGTACAAAAAGACCGCTGGTACGCGTAATTGTTTAACAATCACAATTTTATTGGAGCAGTGGAGCCTGATCATAGCAAAGGAATTGCATTGGGCAGTCGCCAAGTTAATCTCCTTCCCTAGCTCCAAAGTGACTCCAGGTGTGGGTGAGCGTGGTGGATTTATAATAGGAAATTTTTTTTCCCTTTAATTTTTCATTTTTTCCCACAGTAGATTTACAGTTTTTAGCCTGATCTACCATCTCTATGGTTTAAGTCGTCTGCGTTAGGAGCCTTTTTGCCAGTTAACAGCAGCGATAGATTAGACAACTGAGTAACAGGGAGGAGGAAACACAGTAAAAACAGAACATTTTTTTTTATTCTCTTAATTGGGTAGGGAGCAGTGTATCCTTTTCTTCTTTCTTTCTCGGGTAATTCGCAGTCAGTTATTTGCCATGGCTGAGCGTGCAAAATTTAGAACAATGCTAAGAGAGGAAGCAAAAGAAACAGGATTATAAGGAGACAGGTTGCTAGCTTTTGTGAACGACGAACTAGACAAATATGAGGCGGAGAAGAAGGAAGCAGAAGCTAGAGAGAAAAAAAAAAGCAGACGCTAGGGATATGGAGAAAGCAAGAGAAGAACGGCAATTGGAGCAGAGGAAAATTGAAGCAGAAATGCAGGTTCGTCAAGACATGGAACGAGAAAAAGAGAGACAAGACGAGGAAAGAGAGAGACAACACGAGGAAAGAGAAAATGACAAACGACGTCATCACGAATTCGCGCTTAAGACTTTAGAGGTCCAAAGTCGTGTTGCAGCGTCTAGCTCCAGCAACGGAGAGTCTTCGTTACCTCAGTCACCCTTAGCTGATCACTCCAGTAGCCAGTCTTTCCAATTTGCTGCTATGTCTTTTGCCCTAGAATCCTTCCCAACCCCCAATGAGAAAATTGATACTTATCTAGAACAATTTGAGAGAATAGCAACACTGTACGGTTTGGAAAGTTCGCGATGGTGCTTGAAGCTCTCACAGGCCCTAAAAGGCAATGCGTATGATGCGTATGCGAAACTGGGAAGCAGCTACTGCAGCCCTGAGGTGGCTGCCTGAAACTGCATCAACCAAGTCAATTATTATGTCAGACGCTCAGATCAGGCTTCGGAAGGTCCAAAATGAATGGCTCCGGCATGAATGGAAAACATTCGTAGAAGCCTTGAATCTTCAAGAACTGGTGTAGATGTACTGCTCTGGTCATGCAGGTGTACGCGGCAATGAGAGAGCTGATAGACTAGCTTCGAGAGCACGCATAGTAGAGGCGTTGGATATATATGAGGGAGAAATACCAAAAACAATAAATAATCGACTGTGTTTGACACAGCAGTATACGAAGCAACAAGGATAAGGTTATTGGAATGCGGCATCAAACGTAAGACTAGCAGGGATGCATCCGTGGTGTATATAACCAGCGCGCTACAGGAACAGTTAGCATTCATACCATTCGACATTTGCTGAGGGAGACTGAGCACCTATGGGTTTACCTGGAGTGCAGTTCTGTCGATTCTAACAAACAATAATAAATCTACAGTACAAAGCGCTATTACCAGAAGACAAAGTACTGTTACCAGTAGTTATTCAGACAGCCCCGAAATGGGTTTTTTTTAAATTTCTTTTTAATTACAATTATTAAAGGAAAATTGAAACTGGATTGTTTCGGAGTACTGTACGAACTATTTTTATATCTACATTTATTTCATTTCTTACACGCTTTTCGATTATTCCATGTCTACATTATTCCAGTTTTCAGAAAGGGGATAAGCGTCATCACGAGACCTTGTACCACACTGAAAAATCCCTAGGACCGGATCTGGGTTTTGTTCATGTATATTATTGATTTGTTAAAATTGATCTGTTACACGGTTTAATGATTCCCTCTTTACGGTGAAAGTCGGAAAGTTGAATCGAATCAAACAACCGGAGACGGAAGCGTCTGTATTGTTGATGGATCCAAGGCTTCAGTTCTCCACGTCAACTTCCACATATTTGTGCTTCTAGTATTGGTATTTATGTATTCTCATTTCTTACTGTGTGTATAACGCTCACTAAGAAATTTAAAGACCATAACAAGATGGTTCGGTTATTTATCTTTATAATATTATCATTTGCGTTGCTTGAATTATCACTCGCAAAGGAACTTACGTTCGAGCTTCCCGACAATGAGAGAATGTGTTTTTATGAAAATATTGAACACGGCGAGCAAGCAACACTTGAGTTTGAGGTAAGAATGGTGTATTTTACCTTATGAATTATAAAGTTTCTAAAGTATTTTTGACAAAACGCATAGGCCTACATCGTTTTAATATAGGCCTAGCCTACTAACTTGTTTTAGGCCTAGATAATATTTTAATGTTTATCCTGATGTTTCAAAGAGGTTGAAATGAACAACAGTGGGACCTGTTCTTCGATGTCACCTAATTAAGTCGCCCAAGTCGGTAGGGTAATGATTAGAGTTAGGTTTAGGATTCCTTACCCGGCCGAAGGGAAGCATAGTGAACTGGAGGCTGCCATATTGGTCTATTTGCGGCAAGTGGCTATGATTACGAACAATGTATGTAGGCCCCCTAATTACGGCATTTACACATTTTAGGCCTAGGCCTACGTACGAGATGATATATATATATATATATATATATATATATATATATATATATATATATATATATATATATATATATATATCATCATCATGTGACGTATTCTTTCCAGAACGTTGTCTCCATTACAGCTGCTCTGAATGCATCACGATTCTGGGCAAGTCGACCTGCATCAGCCAAAGACAAGTTCAGACTTTCTGTGATGTCCTGTGTCCACCGTCGTCTAGGTCGACCCCTTCCCCTTTTTCCAGGGACCATGCCTTCCATCACTATTTTTTCCAGACTATTATGTCTTTTTATATGACCGAAAAATTTCAGCTTCCTTATTGCGATGGTATTTAAAAGCCAATGTTCCTGTATGTTTATTGAGTGCAGTACTTCTCTGTTGGTCTTTTTTTCTGTCCAGGGTATTCTCAACATCCTTCTGTAGCATTTCATTTCGAATGATGTAATCTTTTTTGCAACTGTTTTATTGAGTGTCCACGTCTCGCAGCCGTATGTTGCTACTGGGAATATACATGCTCTAATCAGTTGTAACTTTGTTTCTTTGCTTGTGCCTTGCCATAGGATTTTCATCTATATATATATATATATATATATATATATATATATATATATATATATATATATATATATATATATATATATATATATATATGCCTATATATATAAATGCGAAGGTATATACTTGGGGCACTTTTTTATGGCATTGTGAAGGGAAGGGAGGGGAGAGGGCAGGTTAGGGTTGGAGGTGGTGGCAGCACTGGTGCGGAGCGTTGGGGGAGGTTAGGTTTAGGTCTATGTGTGCATTTTCGTTTTTAACGGATTTTGCGGGGGGGGGTCTATGTGCATTTTTGCGTTTTACAGGGTTTTTTTTGGGGGGGTTGTCTATGTCTGCATTTTCATTTTTAACGGGGTAGGGTTAGGTCTATGTCTTCTTTTTCGTTTTAGAACACATCTGCTATCATGTTGACACATAATTTTGCTGCACTTCGCGTGCTAACCTTGACCCAAAATCCGACCGTTCTTTGAGCTTGCACTGTTGGGGAGGAAAAAAACCCCTCTAACCCGAGGAGTTTGCACTCACATTAAACAGAAATAGGGCGAGGATGTTCGGGTTAGCACTAATAATGGGTATTTTACATTGTGTCGAAGCGATACGGTTGTGTTTCAATTACGTTCGAGCAAAATGGCGGACCTTGTTTTACTATCCTTCCCATTTACCCCTTACCCTAACCCCTCATTACTGCATCACATCTCTGAATTCTTATTTTGAACACACGACCCACTATGCTTAATTTCAACCGTTGTAAGAATACCATAGATTGTGACTGGAGGCAAAACAGATTTTAAAAAAATGATGTTGAAGTGAAGCACCATGGGCAGTGTGTCGCCTTTAGTGCAAATTAGCCCAGATGTCTATTTTTCAGTAAGAATTCGATTATGGTTTTATAATGGGTACATTGGAAATTTATTGTTTGTTATTTTTTAATTAATGTATGATGTCTTTCGGTTTAAAAAAAAAATCAGATTTATTATATATCCAAAAGGTGGGGAAAGGGGTAGGGTTAGGAGCAGTGTTAACCAACATCTTTGTTTATGTGCGTTCCCATACTCTTGACCTGTTTTTGCACAAGCGGCATTTCAACTGAAAGGTGATATTGAATTGTTTAACAGGAAGTGTGTGGAAGTCAATCAGAAACTGCACTGATTAGAAAATAAGGTGCAGGAAACCATGAAAGAGCTGATCATTTATGCCACTTGTCACAGCACATGATAATGATGCTACAGGAGACTTCCTCTTGGTTGAATCACAGTTTATGGTACTTACTCTGCCATGTTGCTGAAATCACAGTTGTTAAGTCGCTGAAGTCAGTGCGCATTTGTTTGTCTGCTGTTATTTTTCCTCATGTTTTGCATGCTAGTCTTTGCCTTTCTTGTGTTATTGATAATTTGTTGCATCTTATTATTTCTGAACAAGCTTGAAACAGCGTCAAGGTTAGCATTAGCGGCTACAAATCTAACGCTAATCTGAACCCTTACCCTGTGTCAAGCATTTTCAAAAATAACTATTGACACCAAAAAACACCAGTCAGGGAAGTCATGAAACACTAGTTGGGCTCATGCATGCGCAGACTGACTCTGGCAACGTATTGACTGTGAAATGGGTGACATGGTAGCATGTGTACTGTCAACTGTTATTCAACCCTTTATTTTTTTCTCATGTTTATTTCACAATGCAAGGTCTGGTAAATCTAACTAACCTGGCTGGTGAATAAAGTAACAGATGGTTCATTAACATATTCTATAATCGGAGAAACTTTTCTAGTTGCTGCATGATTTATTTCTTACATTGTATTAAAATAGCAAGTCATATGTAACTGTAATTGTTGGCAAGAACCAGACAAGTGCCAGTGGAACAAGATGAGAAGAAGACACTGGCGACGGATAAGACACACATCAAGGAAACCTTTTGATAGCGTTATAATGCAGTCCTTATTCTGAAATCCCCTGGGTAAGAGAGGTTGTGGGAGAGACCAAATTTTTTTTTTCATTTCTTTTCCTTTGCCAGGTTATAACTGGGGGAAATTATGATGTTGATATGGAATTGACAGCTCCTAATGGGGAGGTAAGTCTTTTTTTATTATCAGTATCATTTGAGAGGCACACCTTTTTGATTGTCTGAATGTATTTTGCGCAAATGTTCTTCTGATTCTTCTTTTTCACTACTTGGTGTTACTGATTATGTTTGTTCAAACAGTTATTTAGCACACCTAAATGGTTCATTGAAGAATCTTTCCCTAGCCTTCCTTGGTTTTTTTTTTTTTTTTCACTTACCTCTAAAAGATCAGATTGTATTGGGCTGTCTTTTCTTCTTCTGTTTCTACGTCAGTTTCTTTCTGGAACTAATTCCAGACATAGTTTCTTTTTTCTAATTTCTTCTATTTGTTTTTGTCTTATGCATTTCTGTTGTGTATTTATTATATTTGCTTCCCTCACTTCAAATTCTTCGAGGCAATAAAGGTATAATGTGTCACCAAAGACTGCCGGCTTTCTTTTCAAAGTTGTTTGTCTCAGCTGCTTGTCTAATTCATTAAACAGTGCCACATTCAGATTTCCCTAAATAGCTTTACTATTTTATACTTTTTTTTTTTTTCGTATGCCCGCTAATACTCGAGGCGAAATCTCAGGTTATTTTTAATGTCTAACCTGACATTGATTTTTACGTGAGTATCCTATTTTCTTGTACAGAGACAAGTGTCCCTCGCCATTCAGGCAGATACTCTCCGTTTTCGGAGGTACCCATTAGAGCTGGGTCGGCTCAGGAGCCGCCAGTCCCTGGTCGACGACACTCCTTCAAATGTCCTCGCCAGGTCTCGAGTTAATCCAGTCCAAATCCCGGTCGACGAAAAATCCTCAAATGCCGTCGCCCGGGTTTGATCTTGAATCACCCGGTCGCCAGAGCAGTGTTGTAACCACTACGCTAGCGCGGCTCCTACTATTTTATACTACAAATATTAATCACCACATATTTAGTGTTTATTACTGCTTATATGGTCATTATTCATATCAGTTGTCATATATAATTATTCAGTTTCTTTGTTATTGCTAGTTTACCTTGTGATTTCTATTAGTGTTTTATATTTTTGCTTCTGTTGTCTTGTCGCCTTCTAGTTATTCTACTTATTTTTATTTTTTATTTTTTTTTTCATTCTTCTGGTTTACTTTTCTTGTGTTCTTGTAGAATTTCTGACTTTGCTTTATCAGAGAGTGACAACAGTGATCTTTGCTAGCTGTTTGCACCCTTTTTATTTTTTCATGTAATCAAATGAGTTCTCACTTTTTCTTCTGTTTTTGTGCTGTAGTCCGTGATGAAGACCTGTGGTCATACAGTAGGTCATTTCTTTGTCCCCGTACAACTCGCGCTTTTTTTTTTCCCACCTTACTGTACTCAATTTCGAGGAAGTTGAGGGGAACTGCGGTAAGACGTGGAGTACAAGTGATCACTTGATAATCTTTTAAATTGAAAACTGGCCACAGCAGACTCAGGTATATCGTCTGTTTAATAAAATCTTTACAAAAATACATTTTCTGTCCATGCAGGGAAGACAAGCGAAACAGTAGAACATGAATGTTGGCTCCATGAGCGAAGCAGATTAACAGCAAGCCTTCACCAACTTCCTCGAGGAAGAAACTGTATTTTTTTATTTAGCTCCTTCAGAATCATGGCGCCACCAAAACTTTTATCTTGTAGCTGATATCTATATAAAAAGTTTAGCTGAAAACATTCTTTCTGTTCTTTGACGTGTTCTGTTTTGGTTCTCTAACAGGTTTTGTACAAAGATGTAAAGAAACAGCATGACAGTTTTACATGGACAGCTCAGTATAAAGGTGTCCACACGTTCTGTTTTTCAAATGAATTTTCAACATTCACACACAAAGTAGTTTACTTTGACCTGCAAGTTGGTGATGAGCGGCCAGCAGCTGATGAGTTTAGTGATCATCACACCGCCTTGACAATGGTTGGTGCAGTTTATATATTTTTTTTATTTGTGAGTGAATGATGTTAAAATAAAGCATGGTTGCACTTAATGCTAATTTGAATTATGCAAATTTAAAATGGTTCCATATAAAAAAATATTTATGAATTCTCAATTTATTCACAAAGATTGAAATAATGCTAATTCCAAAGAATTCTGCAAGAATCACATATGTATTTCAAAACTGGCAGACCGAGAGTGTAATAAGAAATGAAGACGGCATTATATAATAAAATGGTTACATTTAAAACAAACATACACTACAATGGTTGTAAATTTATGCGCTAAGAATACTCACGTCTCTACTTCACATTAATTCCTATGAGAAAGTCTTGATATATGCTAGGTTTTCATGAAAGCATCCCTCGCTTAAAATGTGACTGCCTGTATGCATGTAGGACCTTATGTTTTGTTTTTGTCTTTAATTCCCAAGGATTATTTTGAAACAATAATATTAAACTAAAGTCTGTCTTCAGGACAAAAAAGAAGACATGCAGTAAAAAAATCTTTATGAAACATGGCCTGATGATCGGTAGTGGAACACATTTTGCACGAAAATGGAAACATTATCTTCGCACAATGCTTAACAGCCGTTAGAAGCAATAACTTGCTAAAACATTTTGTCTTATCATTTCAGGGAATTATTCTCTCCTCTGTCCTTCATGTAAATTTTATCTTCGCATAATGCTTAACAGCAGTTGGAAGGAACAACCAGCTAAAACATTTTATCTTATCATTTCAGGGAATTTTAACATGCCTTGACCCCAAAAAGAAAATAATTTACCTAGGGCTTTTAAAAAATCCAGATATACCAGGTTCGAAACCTGCTGCAGGCGGTTTGGTAGCAGATCGCTTTGTGTGGATTTTTAACAATGGTATAAGCGCCGTACCGTTCAGAAAGCAATGGCAAACTACTGAATGAAAAAATTGCCTAGAAAAATCACAAACAGCCAATAAAAGCTGGGGTTGATTGCCATGTCCTGTAAAGGATAAGCAACTAACTTTTAAAAAAAAACATAACAATTCTGAACTCTGCCTTTCATAAAAGGTCACCTATGCTGCTAGTTCCTAGAAATTTTATACATTCTGTCACTTATATTACTTTTGTGTGTGTGTGCACTAATATAGTCATTTATCACTGATGTGGAACTGATAACAAAAACCACACATGTGCCAGTGGAACAAGAGATGAGAAGAAGATGATGGAAATGGATAGGACACACACTGAGGAAACATCTTGATGACTTTACAAGGTGGTTCTTGTTCTGGAACTCCTAGGGTAAATGAAGCAGAAGTAAACCAAAAAACACACTTAGGCCGATTTAACCTATTTGACCTGTCAGATCCCGAGCTCACAGGGGGCTCCACACTCGAATTCCCACCTCCAACTTTGAAAAAACAAACTTTAAGGAACAAAGATTATTTCAAATTTGGCAACAAAAAACTCCTTGAGGAGTTGAAGCGTTGCTTTGATGGTTGGCGGCTAAGGATCAAAGAAGAAGATGATAAAAACAGTTGGTTTATTCAATGATGTTTTACTTGCACTAAAAATGTTCAGACTTAATTGCTAATCAGGACTTGACCTTTGTAGTTGCCAGGCATCTCTGATGAGGGAACTGGTCTGCTGCGCCCTCAGGCATGTCATACAAGGCGTGTACTAAGTGCTACACAAACCACTGCTGCAAAAAACTTGTGAATGGTGTGGTGAAGGCTTCCTGCAAGGGGACCAGCTGCAGTGATGGCACCATGCTCCATAAGTAGAAGAAAGGAAAATGGATGGCTCCATGTTCCATAAGTAGAAGAAAGGAAAATGGATGGCACCATGTTCCATAAGTAGAAGAAAGGAAAATGGATGGCACCATGTTCCATAAGTAGAAGAAAGGAAAATGGATGGCACCATGTTCCATAAGTAGAAGAAAGGAAAATGGATGGCACCATGTTCCATAAGTAGAAGAAAGGAAAATGGATGGCTCCATGTTCCATAAGTAGAAGAAAGGATGATGATGATAAATCAGGACTTGAAACAACCAGGCATCCTGTATATAAAATCTCAGCTTTTTCTGTCAGTGCGTAACGCTAAGGGATGCAACTTTGGTTGAAAGTTAGACATTAATTGTATTGTTTCCCTTATTTAGGTACTCTCCCGAAAATAGTAACTTACCAAAGAAGAATGCGCAAATGACGGTGTGCACAAAAATATTTATAGAATGTGCGATCCCGTATACACACATTCGGATGCTCGCTGCTGCTACATAGTTCATGTACTGTGGTGATGCACAATGGTTTTTAAAAAATACTTTTGAATAAGTAAAATTGCCATTAGGTATTGGTACTTTTGAATATAAATCCCGTCTTAAGACGGGCCTATACACTAGTATATTAAGAATTTACTAATGTCATACTCCCCTTGGTCTCCCAGGTAGTGAGAGTGGATGCCTAGCCTTCTTGGATAAGGGCGGAAAAAATAGGAGCCCCATGTGCAAGTTTGCGCACATTAAAAATCCCACGACAGTTGTAAATCGTAAAGAGTAGGCCATAAGACCACTGCCCTGGCAAAATTTAAAAATTAGAAACCTACCTACCCACCACAAAAATATTTATAGAATGTGTAATTCCTATATACACACATTGGGATTCTCACCTACGCTACAGAGTTTGTGCACTGTGCTGAGATCCTCCTTGTGTGATGTAAAGGAAGAGATTGGAGCACTGATGGAGTTGTCCACGTGCAATGAAGATAGTCCTTAAAATGGAAACCAAACTAAGAAGACCAGTCTTTTCTTTCCGTAACTCAGAAGCATCGTCAGGTACCCATTTACAGCTGGGTAGACTAGAGCATGACGCTGTCAGGTTTCGATCCCGGAGCCATATAATTATGAGTGAAAGAAAGCACTCTAACCGTTTAGCCTATGAAGCGCTTTAGGTGAGCTACACTTCAGAAATAATTTTTTTTTAAAGTCAACTACACTTCAAATGAGCGTACAGTTGGCAGAGCGGTTAGAATGCTGGGCTCTCGCGGGAAAGGTGCTGGGTTCGAAACATGGTGCCATCATGCTCCAGTCTGCCCAGTCATAACTGGGTACCTGACTCTGCTTGTGAGTTAGGGAAGGCAAATGCAGCAAGGAAGGGAGCTGGTCACCTCAGAACAGGACTTAGTATAGTGAACTCTCTAACACATAACTCCCCTATGAGAGTTTCTCTTTAAATATAGCTTTTTTTATCCCTTTTATCTGCAGATGGAAACATCAACTGTCAATATCTTTGATAGTCTAAAAACTGTACTAGACTATCAGACCCACCACCGACTACAAGAGGCACAGGGTCGTGTCTTTGCTGAAGACCTTAATCAACGAGTGTTGTATTGGTCTATTGGTGAATCACTGCTCATTATCTTGATAGGGATTGGTCAGATTCTTGTTCTTAGAAGCTTTTTCACCAACAGTCACAAGACATCAGCAGCAACGTGAGGATTTGTTTGGGGTTCATTACTTGGGTTTGGTTGGTGCTGGTTTGTGTTGCTGTGTGTTTGTTGAGGTGTGCTTGGTAGTGATGTGAGACATCATTGGCAGATAGAAAATAGGACTGATGTGGTAAATTGTCATTTAGAAGAAAATAGTTCTGACACAAGAGCAAAGTATTAACTGTCAAACACAGTAGTACTAAAACCACATAATATTATTGACAAATAAAAATAGTCATAATACGGTGGTGTTACATTCGTTGTCACAGAGTTCTAAAATATCCTACGGTTCTCAACAGATAAGGAGCACATATTATATGAAGCTTTTGCATGAAAAAAAGGTACCAATCATAATATTTCATGTAAAAACATCATTTGATGTCATATATGATAATGATTTCTCACATCACATGACGTTATGTACGTGAAAACAGTTCTGATTACGTTTTCTAGTGGCATATAGTATCTTTTATGATAGTAGTTATGATACCAAAAGTGTACACAAATAGTCACGTAATATTAGTTTACATCGTATGACATTCAGAAAAAAATAATATAATTCCATAAGACTATGTTTGAGTTAGAGCCAGACAAGTGCCAGTGGAACAAGAGTTGAGAAGAAGATGCTGGCGATTGATAGGACACACATTGAGAAGACCTGTTGATAGCATTACAAGGCAGTCCTTGTTCTGGAATCGACAGGGAAAGAGAGGCAGAGGTAGACCAAAAAAACGTGGCGAAGAGAACTGGATACAGAGGTGAAAATGATGAGGAAAATATGGAAAGAACTTGAGCAGATGGCACAGGACGGGAAGACTTGGCATGTGTTTGTTGAAGGCCTATGCTCCTTGGGGAGCTAAAGGGTATTAATTGATTAATGTTTGAGTTCTGTTACGACAATAGTATTAACACCATTTGTCATCATTTACAATAAGAGAACAGTACAACCTAGAAGTGTCATTTACAGAGAATAGTAAAGGTGGTCCTGTAGTAGATACTGCCTTAGGGGAGTGAAGTGTTAGAGACTTCATCTATACTAGGTCTCAGTTTTATCAGGTGGGGTGACCAGTTCCCTTCCATTATCACCTTTGCCTTCCCTAACTCAAGTGCAGAGTCAGGTAATCAGTTTTACGGCCATGTAGACAGGAGCAAAATGTTACCCTGTTTTGAACTTGTTCCCTTTGCCTTAAGAAGCAAGCACGCTAACCACTGAGATACTTACAGAAAATAGTATGTGCACTATATATAAGATATACCTTGTGAGGTTACCAGGGGTCTCTGAGAAGGCTAAAGAACATGTAACAAGAGACTTACTGTGAGGATATACTTTGGATTTACATCCTCATTATGTAAAACAGATTGCTACAGAGACCACAGCTGTATGAGTGCATAGGTTGCTTTATTGCCACCTTAATGATGGCCAGTGATAATGAGGCATTCATTGATTTATTCACTATAGAACGTTGTTTTAAGCAGTAGACTACTACTGTCGCTATAACACATCATTGACAGTCAGAGAATAGTGAACTAATACGCTGTCGCTATAACATATCATTGACAGTCAGAGAATAGTGAACTAATACGCTGTCGCTATAACACATCATTGACAGTCAGAGAATAGTGAACTAATACGCTGTCGCTATAACATATCATTGACAGTCAGAGAATAGTGAACTAATACGCTGTCACTATAACACATCATTGACAGTCAGAGAATAGTGAACTAATACGCTGTTGATATAACTTGGCTAACGGGGTCCCAACTTTGCACCACTATATAAGGAAGTCCAAGTTGTATTTTACAGAGAAGGAAATCGAAATTGTCCTCTTTTCACACAACATGCCTAAGAAAAATTCACTGAATCTTTTGGCCGAATACCATCACCAACCAAGATCTGCTTACTCGGAGCAAGCAAGAGGACATTCACACCATCATAGCTGGCAGACGCTGGAGCTGGGTTGGCCATGTCCTCAGAAGAGACCCTGATGCCATCACAAGAACAGCTATGCTTTGGACCCCTGAAGGAAAACGAAAGAGAGACCGACCAAAAACAACCTGGCGGAGGACTGTGGAGGCTGAGATGCAAAGAATGAACCAGAGTTGGGGCACTGTACGAAGGATGGCCACCGACCGAGCAAAGTGGAATCAATTTGTTGTTGCCCTACAAGACGCCACTAGGCGTGATGGCCACGGACTGCTTTGATGGTAGGCGGCTAAGGATCAAAGAAGAAGAAGTAGTTGTATTGAATTTCCTTATTTTAACTTAAGTTAATCAACGTTTGACAGACATCAGTAGCCTGAAGGACGTTGAGTGAAAGTATGAAACACTATCATCACACTTGAGTGAGCGAAAATAAATAGAAGATATATTAATCATGTATAATCTTTAACTTTAGAAGCTGAAAATTGAGATTTCGCTCAAATGTTTTGTATTTTTATTGCTAAACTCGTGAATTGTTCAAATTATCGCATGTGAAAAGGGGGCAATGGGTAAAAATTTTGGTCCAGTTTTTGACAGCTGAATAAGAGATCCTGCATTATATTGTTCTGCACTAATCAGGTCTGTCGTGTACTGTAAAATAACATGCAGCGGGAGAATAGATGTAGGTGACTCATGATAACAAGATATGTTTTTGGTTGTTACTATTTTTCTTTGCAGTGTAAATCAGCTTTCTTATTTTGTAATTTGTGTGTTGTGTAACATTGTTTGTGCAAACCTTTGTGATGGAATGTAACTGATAATAGTGAGCTATCAGTAATTGAAGTGCAGGGATTTTTTATTTTTTTTTTGGTGTGCTGATTGTTTCTTCTTTTTGTTTACTTATGCTTTGGATAGGTCTTATTGTTGATAATGTTTCATGAAAAAATTTTTTGTTTATCACATGTTTAACAGCAGTAAGCTGGCCCACCTCTTACCTTATTATGTGACAGTTCATAAATATATATGTTTACAGTCTGAATCAAAATATTTAACTGCAAGAAATGTCAGTTTAATGGAGCATCACTGCAGGCAAAATACACTGCATGAGACAGTGGACTAACAATACAAAGCAAATAAAATATAAATAACACTATAAGTGAAAACTTTGAAATTACATCTTGCATGGAATGTGTTATCTAATAATGAGCGAAATGGCTTGGACACTTATTCAGAATATAAACTGACCATCACATAAAGAAACAGATGGGTCAGTAGAGTTGCTGAAGTGATTTGGAAGAAAGGCTGCTACTTTACAAGGGCACATAACAACACCATCTTATTTAACTTATTCTGAAACCAAAAAGCAGATTTCTGAATGCTGTGAAGAGGTTTGAAATAGAAGTCTGGAAACTTAACTTTATACTGTATTACATCTTTAAATATATAAAACGAAGTTGTGATTACCATATTTGAATGGCCAGCATTTCTTACACTTTTGCCACTCGCTAATTTCACGTAGTTCTACAAAGTAATTTAGTCAAGCTTTTTAGCTTTTATTTGGGACAAAAAATTATATCGAACTAGTGATTTAGTTATCAGAATACAGATATTTTGATTTTGAAGTCGCAAGAAATGTTTTCTGAGATATTATTAGACATCATTTCTTCAGGTGAAACTGATGGCATTGTGTGGAGATTCATGTGCTGTGCATTTGTTGGATTTGATTCATTTTTTAATACAACGATTACAGTTTTTATGCTACTGTTAAAAACATAGTTTTAGTAGAAGCTTTTGACGAACATCGGAATTTTCTCAAGATTTTATAATGCGCAATATTCTCTGCTATGACAGATAAATAAGATGTTAGCAGTTCTTGCTTTACCAAGCAGGCAGATATTGAAGAAGAGCTAATACATTTCATATTGCACGATGGTCCTCATGATTTATTGACCTGGATGTTCAAACAAAATCACAAAGTGCTTATAAAGAGGATGACATATTGACATATATTTGGAGCAGTTTTGTGTTGGATGTACTGAACTGAAGGCCTACAGAATGCCCACCAAAAGATCATTACGTCTGAAGGATAAATAATAAAATGGATCAGGAGAAGGCGGTCAGTGTTTCAGAAATACCTTATCCTTGATCTCATTTTGTACTCAAGCGCATGGTTCATTATGATTCCAATAATGCGGACAGAACATCTGCTTGTATTCAGGAGGGAAGGTATAATAAATGGTTCCTGCATAATCTTATAGATGAAGTTCATGCTGAAAATGATGAATATTCCACTGCGTAGAAGTGGAGCCAAACATTTGCGGTATTATAACCAGAACTAAGATTAATATTGGCAACACTTGTATTGTCGGTATCAAATGTAATTCAGATGTAGCTACTATCGATTATAATTTTATTTCTGCATTCATTTCATATCGCCTTGAAAATAATTGTTTGTAATAGTTTCCATTACATTTTTAATCAGGATAAACAAATCTCGCAATTTCCAATTTAAGGAATATTTTTCACACTTTATTTTCATATACATTCTATCCCCCACACAAACTAAATACATTCTATCCCCCACACAAACTAAATACATTCTATCCCCACACAAACTAAAAACATTCTACCTCCCACATAAACTAAAAACATTCTATCTCCCACATAAACTAAAAACATTCTATCCCCCACACAAACTAAGTACATTCTATCCCCCATCACAAAAATAAACATCTAATCATTAATGTTTTACAATAGACATTTATAGCTGATAAGAAGTCAGCAGCTAATGAGATTAAGAAACCTAGAATAAATTAAACACATTTCACTGTTTATGTTTATCTCAGTTGACAGTATTTTTGGTATTTTCTTCACCTTTTTGAAATCCAAATAAGGCCAGTTGCAAACATATATATAAACAAAGGACACTTATATGTGTTTAAAAGAGTTGTGCTTAGTGGAAAGAAATAGTTAATTAAAAAAAAAAAAAAAAAAAATTTAACACATAAAAGTCAAACACAGACTCCTTCACATTTTAATATTTAAATGTCCAAAACATTAGTGAGAAGTGTATGCCATGGTATAAATTAAAATTGAAAAAGGTGAACAAACAGATTTGTAACTATAATTTTTTGTATTAATAGCACTAATTTTGCCTAGAGTAAGGAAAAAAGAATAATAATGGAAGTTGAAGGTTTTATATAACATTTGTCCAGGGGACAATGAAAATGGTAGCTGCAGGGTTAATGCTACATATGTACTTTCATGAAGCCAAGAAAATGGTAACTGAAGGGTTCATTAACAAACATTGCGCCTGTGGTGATATTCTTGTGTTGTACATATTCTCATTAATTGCACATAGATGTAGTTCTGTTCTTATTGTTGAAAAGTGACGACTTTATTTTGAACGAAAAATGTATGTGGGCTTAGATTTCGTAACTGTCTTATGTGTCCGTTCATAGAAAGTTGTATTTGAGCTTGTTTAAATAATGTCTTTATATAATAATCAGCCGGAGAGTTTCCGTGACTGAAGTATTTATATGCTGTAAATGTTTATGAGACAGATTTACAGGTTACACAATAAAACTGATACTGAGCATAGAGGTAAAAACAAAATGGTAACTCTTACTATCCGGCAAGACCCGTGAAGTGGCACAGGTTTAGTACCAAATTTACGGCTCGCCAGTTCAATTGGCGTGCGACGGTAACGATAGCAAAACTAGCGCGTAAAAACGCGGTTTTAGCTCACGTATAGTAAGAGTTAAAATAAAAATTGATCAAAAATATTAGCTCGTATCTGACCACCATTTACTACAATAATACAACTATGATGTCGTGTTTGTCTGCACCATAAAAGACCATACCTGTGAAAAAATAGCACAGGCTTGTTGTTTTATTGAAATTATGACCAAATTGAAAAGCATGCCAGTAATAGGACAGTGGTCATGAAGGGGTGCAGTTTTTCACATTATTACTGAAGGATTTGTGTGTTGGCAGGTTTTAAAACTTGTTATGTCCTTTTGAAGTAATGAGTTTCTTAGAGTGTATCAACCTTTAATATAACCATAACTATTGATACATCACTTAAACATCATTTGTGAGCACCACATTTGAACTGGAAGCGAATCATTGTATTTAAAGACATTTATCAGATAAGATTTTTTATAACTTTAGTAGGTCTCGAGCTATAGTGTCTAAAAAGAATATCAGTCTACAAAATTTTGCAGAATTATTTGCCGTAAATCAGAATTTTGATAAGACATCATATAGTTCAACTGACAATAGTTTCTGTGTCAAAGCTAGTGTTGGTTGATAAAAAAAATGTGCAAGTTAAAAGGAAATTAGTAACATAAAAATAATTTTATTTAAACTTTTTAAAAAAGTTCTGAGAAATTAATGGTTTTCTTCAAAGATGCAGAATAATTTCTTAGGAAAATCCAATTTTCACATTCAACATTTTTTTTTTTAAAATGTGTTCCTACGAGTGACGTAGACAAATTTAGATTCAGGGGTTTCAAAACTATCAGAGAACAGTCTAATCCCAATTGTACAATTTTTGTGTGCTGATTTTGACATAAAATTCATTTCCGCTCCTCTCCTTAAGAAATGACAGGGTCCATTCATAATTACTGTCCTAGCTTTGAGATGCATGGTGAAAATGAAAGCCAAGTTGCCTAAAAATGTAAGAAAGCATGCAGATTTTGAACATATATTTATCCTTACCTCTTTCCACTTGTCTGTTGAACTACGGTTCATTAGTCAGAAGAAGTAGCTGTGGCTAACAAACATAAAAAAGTATCATGGGGTGGAAAAACAAATTCAAACTATGGAATGTTTTATAGGAGTTTTAGTAACAAAACAATACAAACATTCTTGAATTTATAAACAAGATGTGTATTTTTTAAGCATCCTAGCAATGGGATAATGGTACAATGTGGGTTAATTAATAAATTTTTTGTTTGCTATGTAATTTTTTTTTTGCTGAGAAAATGTTTCAGCATATACCGGTACCTATTATAGTCTGATCTCATGCATTCGTAACGTTAACATTTTGTCTTTGACCTCTGCCCATATGAGAAGTTAACTTTGGAGAACAGAAATATCCACAAATAATCATCATTATTTCCCTTTTCGCTCCCTATGGAACATAAAGACAGCACTGCATCTGCCCCCCCCCCCCATCCCCGCCAGAAGCCTGCAGAATGCATTCAAATGCTCTTGCGGTGATGGTTTCTACAGCAGTCTGTTTCACATGCTGAGGTTATCAGCCCCTGGCACAACCTCATAATTAATGACCTTGTACAACATGCCTGAGGTTATCAGCCCCTGGCACAACCTCATAATTAATGACCTCGTACAACATGCCTGAGGTTATCAGCCCCCTGGCACAACCTCATAATTAATGACCTTGTACAACATGCCTGAGGTTATCAGCCCTGGCACAACCTCATAATTAATGACCTTGTACAACATGCCTGAGGTTATCACCCCTGGCACAACCTCATAATTAATGACCTTGTACAACATGCCTGAGGTTATCAGCCCCTGGCACAACCTCATAATTAATGACCTTGTACAACATGCCTGAGGTTATCAGCCCCTGGCACAACCTCATAATTAATGACCTTGTACAACATGCCTGAGGTTATCAGCCCCTGGCACAACCTCATAATTAATGACCTTGTACAACATGCCTGAGGTTATCAGCCCCCTGGCACAACCTCATAATTAATGACCTTGTACAACATGCCTGAGGTTATCAGCCCCTGGCACAACCTCATAATTAATGACCTTGTACAACATGCCTGAGGTTATCAGCCCCTGGCACAACCTCATAATTAATGACCTTGTACAACATGCCTGAGGTTATCAGCCCCTTGCACAACCTCATAATTAATGACCTTGTACAACATGCCTGAGGTTATCAGCCCTGGCACAACCTCATAATTAATTACCTTGTACAACATGCCTGAGGTTATCAGCCCCTGGCACAACCTCATAATTAATTACCTTGTACAACATGCCTGAGGTTATCAGCCCCTGGCACAACCTCATAATTAATGACCTTGTACAACATGCCTGAGGTTATCAGCCCCTGGCACAACCTCGTAATTAATGACCTTGTACAACATGCCTGAGGTTATCAGCCCCTGGCACAACCTCGTAATTAATGACCTTGTACAACATGCCTGAGGTTATCAGCCCCTGGCACAACCTCATAATTAATGACCTTGTACAACATGCCTGAGGTTATCAGCCCCTGGCACAACCTCATAATTAATGACCTTGTACAACAACTTGCCTAAGGGAGCGGTAATCCTATTCTTTGTTTGTCTCATAAGAGACCCCAAGGGGGAAGGAACTACATGAGGCAATCTTCACGGTTGGGAGACACAAAAACACGACTGCTATAAAGCTGAACAAACAGCCAGGTTTGGAAAATAAATTGTTTGGTGAATTTTGACATGAACACTTATTAGTTCCTTTGATGATCTTCTGTCATGAGGATTAATGAAGATATTAATGTTTGCATTTGTGTTGTTTGTATATGTACTTAGTCGATACATGGTGGTAACAAAATCAAATTTCATTGTTTTTTTTTTTTTGTTTGTTTTTTTACTTTCAGAGATCATTAATACATGGATTTGCTAGCATTTTGGTATGGAAGGCATAACTTTTTTCATCTTCATCGATATTAAAAAATTCATAATGTATTTTCAGCCTCCTATTTATTTATTTTTGATGTGTTTGTTAATATTTGTGTTTTGGGAAATCATTTTCATATCATCCAACAGCTTAAGTCGCACTTTTTATGTTTTGGTGTCAGTCCTTGTTGTTTTGTCTTTTTTTTTATATATTTTAAAAAAAATTAGTTGAAGAAACCTTTTTTCATTTTTGGTGATGGTGTCAGCCTGATTTGATGCAAGGGAGGAGTTGTTTTGTTTTTTCAACCCACGTCAGACTTTTTTTTTGGTTTTTATGTTCTACTTTTTGGTAGCAGTTTGTGTATGCCTTCTACTTTCTAGCAGCAGTGTGTATATGCCTTCTAATCTGTGAAGACAGCATGTTTTGTCTTCTGTTTTATAGTAGCAGCATGCGTCTGATTTTAGCTTTGTGGTGGCATTGTCTGTCTATCTTCTACTTTGTTATGGCAGTGAGTGTCTACTTTGTGGTGGACGTGCATGTCTGGCTTCTGTTTTGTGGTGGCAGTCAGTGTTTCTACTAGGCAGTTCAGGTGCACAGTCGAACACATTAAAAATAGTTGGCCCCTCACAAGGTTTTATGTGCCATGCGCACATATTCAATAACCAGTTTTGTTTTTGTGATAGGTTTCTTCTGCAACCATATTTCTTTGTGGTTGCAGTGTGTGTCTTGTCTTCTACTTTGTGATGATTGTGTGTCTTATCTTCTACTTTGTCACAGGTGTGAGTCTGACTTTTACATTTTTCATATTTTTTACTTTATAGTGGCATTTATACGAGGTCAAAAAGTTCCCGGAATAGTCGACTCATGTTTGAATGAGTGATTATGTCATGGAGATTATAGTTTTATAAGTTGGTAGTGACCTTGAGGAAACGACATGGCTGATGTAACCTTCACATGTACTATCAAACAGAAGTTTTTTTGTGTGGTGTGCACGCAGCATCGTCGGAGTTGAAAATGTCCTTGATTGAACAACATAAAAATGTCAAATTTTGTGTTTTGCTTAGAAGTCACCCTCAGAGACAGTAATCTTGCTTAATAAAGCATATGGTGATACCGCAATGAAGAAATCACAAGTTTTTGAGTGGCACAAGTGTTCCTGTGAAGGTCATGTTAACATGGAGAACAAACTGTTATGTTCTGCTGCATGACAATGCGCCAGCACATCGATCTCTACTGGCGAAGCAGTACCTCGCAACGCACAATGTGACTGTCCTGGAACATCCTCCATATTCTCACAATCTGGCACCGCCTGATTTTTTCTTGTTCCCTCACCTAAAATCGGCACTGAAAGGGCAGAGATTTAAGGATGCTGAGGACGTTATCACCAATGCGACAAAGCAGCTGAGAGATTTGTCAAAGAATGGGTTCCAGGAATATTTCCAACAGCTGTATGGATGTTGGCAAAAGTGTGTAGTTGCCGAAGGGAACTATTTTGAAGGAAATGTAGTGTAAATAATTGTATTGTTACTTATTTTTATACAATACACAAATTCCGGGAACTTTTTGAAGATACCTTGTAATAAATGAATGCATGCTGAAAGGCCGTGTTACTACACTGGCCTGGATGACAAACACAGACATAAACAGATGTACACAGATTTATTTTTAAAAGTGACTTACCAAGTCTGACTGACAACACTGAATGGACATGATCTTTTATGTTTGCATAAAGAGAATGAAGAATGATGACTATCTGACTATTCATAAAAAAACATAAGCTTTGGCATTTTCTCCATTGTTTTATTCTACACCTCACATATACAAACACACCTGAATTACTGCTCAACTCTTTGGGATGGTTGCCCTGCTTCCACTACAAAGAGACTGCACTCTCTACACAAGCGAGCTGTATGTCTAGTCACTGATAGTCATGAGAAACCATGTGCAGGCGTCAGAAAATAATTCAAAATACTGTCCCTTCAAAAACGACTCATCTACAACAAAGCAAAACTTATGCTATTCTGTCAAACAATGCCTTCTCATATCTACAATCTTTGTTTCAAACTAGAAGAAGTGAGTGACTATAAAATGATATGAGTTATGTCAGCCCAAACCTAGTCTCGACCTGTACAAAAAGAGCCTAGCCTACTCTGGAGCTTGCCTGTAGACAACCTTCCCCACCACTACAAATCTTGCCTACTCAATATGCCTTCAACAAAGCCATTTTCAAACACCTAAATAACACTGACAATCTATCAAAATTGCGGCAGCCTTGTCCCTGTGCACATTGCATCCATATGTCAACCTTTATTTTCCTTTTCCCTCTTTTCCACACAGAAAATGTTTTTTCTATGTGAATAATTGTCATTATGTCTGTGTAGCTCCATTGTACGATCTCATGTATGTGAGAATTCAACCATAGGTCAGTGCATTTTATAAGTATGTAACAATTTGTTTCTAACACAAAAGCTTTTACTGGTAGGAGCAGATATACCTCTTTAAAAATATTTGTTACGGCCTTGAGATATTTTTCTGCTCTAGAAGTGTGCAAGAAAGTTTTTTTGGGGTCCTTTTTCACAAATTGATATAAAACAACGGGCAGGATGAAAGACAAAGGGCAAGATGTAAGACAACGGAGAGCGTGTAAGACAAAGGGCATGATGTAAAACAATGGGCAGGATGAAAGACAAAGGGCAAGATGTAAGACAAAGTACAGCATGTAAGACAATGGACAACATGTAAGACAATGGACAGCATGTAAGACAAAGTGCATGATGTAAGACAATGGGCAGGATGTAAGACAACGGGCAGGATGTCAAAGGGGCCTGCGTGCCCAATTCTCAACCCTTTCAACAATAATGTTAATTTGCCGCTTGTGTGGCCGTGTACATAGTTGTTCCTTTGGAAACAGACTATATTCTTACAAGACAGAGGAAGCACAGACCACCCCATAATTTTATATTTTATGAGAAACAGAAAATAATAAATAGTGTCACATATTTAGGGTAGAGTCGCTTCTACACGCCATTTCTAATAATTGGGTGATTTCCCCTGACCAATCGGATAGCTCAGATTAACCCCGGGGAAAGTGGAACAACGACGCCATTTGGGCAGTAGAATGAAAGAGCGCAACTCAAGAGGTCGTATCTGGTCCAGCTCTACATATTTCTTAGTTTGAGAGAATCAAACTTCAACATTTCTTATAAAATGTGTATTTCAGGACATTGAGTGGTTATAATTTTCTTACTGGCGTAAGTAGTGACAATCGTTAAATATGTATTTTGAATAGAGCTCCCAACCCTAGTCGCAGCAGAACTAGGTTCGAGGATTTGAGTCAATTTGCAAAAAAAAATGTCTTACACCTCAAACCATGTAGAGTAGAAAATATTCTTGTGTTGGAAAGCATTTAACTCAAGGAATGCTTATGACGATAAAGAAATCAAGGACAAATCTGAGGAGATGGGTAAATGTCATCGAACCTAAAATAAGACTGTAACTTAAAAGAAGGAACACGGTGGAATGAGAAGGTTCGCCATATTTGACAATTGAGTAGGCCTACGAGACAAGGATGCAAAAAGGGATTTTTGCATCGATGAAAGCATCTGATGAGATGATAGAATTTTATTATACTTATTATTGTAAAAATGTTCTGAATTCCAGACTTTGTTGAAATTTTAAGTTTCATGCTGAAAGATATTACAAGTTTTGCATGAAATCGAACGCTGTTGAAAAGGTGAATTACTACAGTTTTGAGATCTAGATAAGAAATCTATCCATTTCAATTAAATTCGCTACATCAACACCTAAGAGAAGAAAATCGAACCTGGTAACACAAATTTAAGAGAGAAATCTAAATCTCTGGTGATTAGGCCAGTTAAACATCTGCTCTCTGTAAAGTAAACTGAAAATACTGCATATACCGGCACTGCCACATGAAGGTAATATGGTGCCGTTCCAGTCCTAAGGAACACCTGCCCCGGCTACATGAAGGTAATATGGTGCCCGTGACCACTTCTCTTTGATAAAGCGAATAACTAGCGATCATAGACCATGGACGATTTACTACAAAATTTTCAACAGCTGGGTGTGGAACAACAACAACAACAACCACAGAACCAACCCGTAAATACACAACCACTGCAGCCCCAGGACAGACAAAATATGGAAGGACCAACAATAATAGCGCTACGGCAAATTACTGAAACCCTACAGAAAAATGACAACTACGCGAAATTCACACAGGTTAGATCCATTGTTCAGCCGTTCGATGGAAACAAGAAAAAATTCAGAAGATGGTTGTCCGACATGGAAAAATTTGCGGCACTAGCAGAGGCAACAACGGATGAAGAGAAAAAGAAAATCGCTCTGTTAGGTTCTGATTCGAACGTGACTGATTTTTTAAGAAGGAGGTCCCAGCAGTACCCCACAGAAACCTACGAGTCCCTAAAAAAAGAGCTCACCCAGAGATATGGGGAAATCATAGACAAAATGCATGCTTGGTCAGTCCTTAGAAGCATGAAACAGGAAAGAGATGAATCGGTACAACTTTTTGGAGATCGATTCCTCAATATGGCAGAAGAGGCATTTTGCGGAGAAATCCCTACCACACCTGATGTAGAAATACAGTTAGTGGGGATATTTGCCGATGGCCTTAGAGCGGAAAATATCAGAAGGCATCTTATTAGAAAAGACACCAAGACTATTGCTGAAACAATCCAAGCAGCAATACAGGAGGAAAATCTTCACCGAAGGTTCCAACAAAGAGCAGGTAGGGAACCCCGACCAGAATATAGGGACTATGATGAGCATGAGCCTATGGAAGTTGACCATACCAGGAGGCAATGGACTCGCCCACGACAACGAGATGATAGGCCCCGCAATTATAGACCCCCCACACAGAGGCAAAACGACGTCAATAATGTCAATACAAACGGATGCTTTACATGCGGTAGGCTCGGACATGGTTACAAGTCCTGTAGAGCAAATTACAATCATGCACCATTCAGAAGAGGAGGTTACCAACCACAACAACCCGCACCACCCCCACGTGATTACACCAGAAATCAGTATACCAGAGGCGCACCTCAACCCCTCATGCGTCAGGGAAACGGCCGCGCCACTCACTAAACAGGACCGTTAGTGAGGGCAACAATCACAGAAACTGGTCCAAAACAAAAGAAACAACACAGAACAGAAATTGTCAAGTGGGCCCATCCAGAAAAATACAATATGAAGAAATGTTGCATGATGGAACTAAAATACATCCGGACCCCAGTTCCTGCATCATGTCTATACAGGGCCAACAATATAGGGCACTGGTAGATACAGGAGCATCCATCAGCCTTATTAGGTTCCAGCTGTTCAAGAGGATCCAACACTTAGTACGATTTCAACCGTCCAAAACACACCTAGCTTCAGTCACGGGACAAAGACTAAATTCAGTTGGGACAGCATGGCTAAAATTTTCCTTAGGCGAAACAAATTTTGAACACCCATTTGTCATTACTAAAGGAATGTCTAGAAATCTTATCCTAGGGAGAGATTTTTTTAACAAACACAAAGTTCGAATATACTATGACCTCCACAAAATCAAAGTCAACAATACGTACATAGATCTCCAGGACGATATCCACATAGCGTCTTTAGTAAGGATTACAGCTCCCATAACGGTGGCTCCAAACTCCCTGGTCATAGCAAAAGGCAGAGTAAAAAATTCTGAGTACATAACACCAGGGCAATCAATTCAAGTACAGCCCCTAGCAGAAGAAAGCATTATTGATGACCCATTGTTGCAAATTACAGAGGGAATCGCTGAAGTCTCGAAGTCCAGAGATTTCCCCATCATGATATTGAATATGTCAGGAAAAACTACCACTATAAAAAGAGGCACAGTTGTAGCGCAAGTGGATACGTCAACAATAAGACAAACCAAAACCAATAGAGACCATCCACAAATTGTCTCAACCACTCCCACTGGACATAATGCACGAAATCGCAGTCAAAATAACCATAGTACACGGAAAGTAAACAGTTATAAGGCTTATGCAGAAAAAGGCAGTAACATCAGTCACAGTTATGTTACACCACAGCATACCCTACCCAGATGGCAGAAACGAACCAGTCCATACATAAGAAGAGAAAGGCCACAGTATGAAAATGACTATAATTACTCATTCTTGCGCCCCAGCACACCAAGAGAAAAGATGAAGTGCTGTATATCACAGAGTAAAGAGAAACAGAAATTGTCTTGCCAGGAGGATATCCAAAGCGACAAGACAGTGATACATGCCCCATGGAGTATCAATATAACTCAAAAACAGGTGGATATGATAAAGTCCCAAAACCAATTGAAATTTCCGAAGAAAAGGAAGAACTCTTATATGACTATACCACAGGAGGATACTATAGCAGCAAAGTTGGAAACAGAAAGAATGAAAAATTTTCGCCCAGGGAAAGAAGACAGCCCTATAGCACAAACAGAAGAAATACAGTAACGTACGCGGATAAGCGCAGTTACGGCAGAAATAATCAGAAAAAAATGGCACAACAACGACTACCCCAGAAATATAATAAGAAATGAATATACAGTAAATGCAGTGACAAATGGAAATGCACACAGTACATGGCAGAGGAAACAGTACCAAGCACAGCCCAATGAACGGCAAAGAACTACGCAAAAGAAAGCCACATACCAGGAGCAGAGATTTTCACAAGATGCAAGAAAAATGTCCCAAAATTATGGGAATGAAACGGAGGCATCAAGACAGACCAGAGATATCATAGCAGATCATAAATACAGAGAGAGAATAGCTCAGTTACTTGCAACCCTGAATGCCACAGAAGATAATAAGCAACGTTTGAAAACGTTTGTAGAAAAGCACCAGGATGTATTCGCACTCAATGACATGGAATTAGGCAGAACTAACACTGTCAAAATGGACATTCAAACAACCACAGAGGAGCCAATACATATGAAACCCTATCATACGCCCTTGAAAAACAGAGAACTCGTGGAAAGGTCTATAAATGAAATGCTACAGGCAGGAATCATCGAAAGATCCCGTTCCCAATGGTCCTCACCCATAGTGATCGTAACAAAGAAAGACGGCTCCAGTCGCTTTTGCTGCGACTACCGTGCCCTTAACAAAATCACAAAAGTCATTTCCTACCCCCTCCCCAGGATAGACGATCTACTTGCGACGTTAGGAAAGTCTACATACTTTACCACACTTGATGCAAGGTCAGGCTTTTGGTGCATCCCCATGACACCTGAGGCAAAACAGAAATCCACATTCTGTTCACATATGGGAAGCTTTTTTTGGAATGTTATGCCATTTGGTCTAAAAGGATCTCCAGCAACATATATGTCACTCATGGATGAAGTGTTAAAGGGTCTACATCCATTTGCCCTGGCATACATAGACGATATCCTGATACATACCGCAGGCACGATGGAAGACCACCTCCGCAAGGTTGAAACAGTGTTTGATAGACTCAGGCATCACCAAATAAAGTTAAAACTGTCGAAGTGTGAGTTTCTAAAGACAGAAACAAAATATTTAGGCTTTGTCATCAATAGACATGGCGTCAGACCTGATGAAGATAAAGTCAAAGCCATAAGAGAAATGCCTAGCCCCAAGACGGTGAGACAAACACGCTCATTTATTGGTACAATAGGGTACTATAGGCGCCACATCATCAATTTCTCCAGAGCAGCAGAGCCTTTGATAGCCCTTACCCGCAAGTATGCACGCTTCAAATGGACAGAAGACTGCCAGAGATCCTTTGAGTATCTAAAAAATGCCCTAACCACCATCCCACTGCTTGGACATCCAGATATTTCTCAGCCCATGATACTATACGCCGATGCCTCAGATAACGCAATTGGTGCTTGTTTGGTCCAACCTGTACTAGAAGATGAAACACCCATCCTACCAAACATTCCAAATGAGAAACCCATTGCATTCCTATCCCACGCATTGTCAAAGTCACAAAAACGGTGGACCACCACTGAGAAAGAAGCATATGCTATTCACTATGCAGTACAAAAGTTTGACTTTTACGTCAGAGGAACTAAACTCATTATAAGAACTGATCATCAACCTTTGGTTAACTGGCTCACCAAAACACAAGAACAGCCAAAGAAGTTACAGACATGGGCAATGAATTTACAGTCCTACGACACCACTATCGAACATATCCCAGGCGAAATGAACACCTGTGCAGACCTCTTATCCAGGATTAAATATGATGATGAAACTGAAGTGAAAACAAATAGAGTCAAAAATGATGGCACATCCTCAGAGATTGACGATAATGCTAAAGAAATTAATGAAATTACTTCATCAAGTCGAAGAAGTACCTCAGATTCCGCCACTCAAGTAGAAGAAGAAAGCCAAGAGATGTTTGACATGAGAGTAGAACAAGCGAAAGATGCAGAAATTGTCAAGCTGCTCACATACGTGAAAGAAAACCCAACAAAAAGTAAAGATTTTACAGTACACCCAACGGATGGAATTCTATACTATATTGATCAGAAACAAGAAGGGACACTAAGAAAAGTCATTCCAGCACATCTAGTCCCAGAAGTATTGCTACAGTTTCATGATAACAACGGGCACATGGGAAGAGACAAAACAATTGATGTCATAAAGAAAAGGTATTATTGGCAAACTTTCTACAAGGACATTACAGAATATGTAGCCACCTGTAGAACATGTAAATTGAGAAACATGAAGCCACATTTAATTCCCCTTCAAGAAATGCAACCTTCCCATTACCCCATGCAAACAGTGAGCATTGACTTATCAGGTCCTTACCCACTCACCCAATCAGGCAACAAATACCTCCTGCACATAGTTGACCAATACTCTGTTTGGCCAGAAAGTTACCCACTCAGTGATGCCACATCGCAGTCCATCACGCAAATTTTTTTACAAGAATTCATTCCCAGGCATGGCTGTCCAAAACGAATCATTTCAGACAACGGTAAACAGTTTATAGGTAACCCATTTAAAGCCACCTTACACCAGCTGAATATTGAGCATACTACAACCACTTATTATTGCCCAAATGCAAATGGCAGAAATGAACGCATGCACGCCACCCTACATGATATTATTAGCAAATATATCAAGGGGAACCACCAATACTGGGACCTATACATTAACCAAGCTCTTGAAGCCATCCGAGTAAACGTGAACGATACCACAGGAATGTCACCCTTTCTCATGCTATACGGAAGAGAACCAAACTTTCCGTTAGACAACCTACTTCGCCCACAAAGAAAATACATGGGAGAAGACCCCATCGAAATAATCCTTCAAGAAAAGTATAAAGCTCACCAGATTGCACAACGAAATACGCAGAAGGCATTTCACAAGAAACAGAAACAACATGATAAATCAGCCAAGCTACCAACGTACAAAATAGGAGACAGAGTATACTACAAGAAACATGTACGCAGTTCAAAATTCGATGACCGATGGTTAGATGGCTACAAAATCATGAAACAAACTACGCCTGTAAACTTCATTATTTGGAATGAAGAGAAACAACACCAAACAAAAGCTCACGTAAAACAAATAAAAATTGATAATCACCGGCCCATTCCGCCTCTGACGACAAATACAAGACCAGTCAGAAAAGCCACCCTAAATTATAATCCATCCAGCACAGATTCGTCTGACATATCAGAGTCAGAGACGACAGACTCTGAATTTTACCAAGACGACCACATACCCAGACCACCCACAGATGAAATACATCGAGCAAGACAACAACGAGACTCGTCCGAAAGCGAAGAAGATATCCCACCACTTGAATTACGTAATAGACTACAAGACAGAGACCTGCGCATTAGAAATGAAGAAATCATGCCACAGACGTCACACGATGACAACACGAAAACACCTTATATCCACACTCAAACTTACTCCCGCAGTGATAAATCGTCAGCTGATACCTATCACACCCCCAGTTCAGGCAGTTCTAGTTTTAACACTAGTGAAAACCAAACACTGCTATACCACAAGAACAAGATTGCTCGTTCAAAACAATCAGATCCTGAAGAAACTATACCCAAGCAGATTGTTGAACCATATACCAGCGATCTTTATGGAGACGAAACAGAACAAGACATGAGAGAAGACAGTGTCAACCCCAGCACAGCTTTGTCAGACCCCAACGAACATAATGACAGAAAAATGGTAGAATTATACCAACAAGAAACAGACATTGATACAGCTAGTTCCATTGAAACCAGTGATGCGGATAGTACATTATTTGTACCAGTCAGCTCCAGCGTCAAACGCGCCTATAAAACAGAATCTGATGACTCAATCCCTAGCAACAAAATTCCGCGTATACAGCACAACTATATCAGACGAAAGATTCTGAAGAAACGCAATCATGTTCCAAAACCAAGCCGAGAAGTGTTAGCCTCATCTCAACTAGTCAAAAAAACAACAGTGTGCAAATTACTGTGCCCATTGTAACCAGTGCTAACGTTCAGCACAACCAGGTCAGAAGAAAAATCAAGGCGAAACATATACCTGCCTCAAAACCAACAGATGTTCCAGCCATACAAACCCTAACCACAGTAAAACCATCACCGCAATCAAATGATGTTAAGCCATCACCGCATTCGTCAATGTCCTCAGTGTCCCAAAAATCAGCAAATGCAGTGTCGTCGCCTATCACACCCGTCACCACTGCTACTCAGTATGATGCTCGCCTAAGCAGTCGGGACATTGCAAGGTTAGAGATGGTGAAGGAACTAGCGAAGCTGTTCTGAAAAAACACGCCCAGGTGTTTTATATGTTCGCAAATCCGAACACGGTCAACGCATATGTGAACAAACCTTTTTAACAATGTACTAACTCTCCCCATGTACTCTATTTTCAGTTTTTGACAGTTCAAATGACTTGCTTACAGACTAAGATGTCAAAGCCTCACTGAGAAAGTTATTTTTTTCCAGCCTTAGAATACTGATGCCCAGAAAGAAATCAAGACCAGCACACGGAGGATTTTCTTTAGATAGCATAATTGTGAAATAAAAATGTTAAAACAATTGATAACACACGGTGTTACGAGTTTACAGACACCCTTATTTAGTTACATACATTTTCTTAATATTTAGAATGCTACACAACTTTACCTATAACACATGTGTCACACTATTCTGTTGTAACATTCATCTCCACTTTTGTAACTGATCATATTCCACGCTCCATTCACCAGCATTTTCATGCAGACACTTTACACCAGTAGTTTTTTTTTTCTTACCTCATACTAATATTTCTTTGATCTATATTATGCTAAACTCCTTGATATCTGCCACCTTGATCAATCATACTGTTCCTACTATGACATCTCTTAACAGCACATAATTCATACCCAAAACTAGTATTGTAGGTTATGCTATTTTTCTCCACAGGATTATTTATTTTCAAATGTACATTATTATTTTAGACCCAGATGTATATTAGTACTGTCAAAAATTTTACTGCCTATCACAAATACCCCAATGACATTTGCGCATGCTGATTTTCTGCAAATGAACAATCCCTTGAGAGCATTAGTATATGCTAACCCCAGATTGAACAAATTGCACCTATTTGTTGATGATGCCTTTGCCCATGTTAAAGAAATAGCATTTGCACATGCTGACCTAGCAAATGAAATACCCCATTACCGCATGATAACCACTAATGACACATGAGATGAAGAAGCAACAGGTTATGTATGATGAAGATGACATTTTATATTAAGGTGAAACTTTATGTTGTCACAGCTGAGATTTTGTTGTAATGTTTATGCACAAAATCCCCCACATTAACATTGGAGGAGGAATAATCTTAGTCTTTCGTGGTTACGAGATAAGACAAGGATATAATAGAATATTTGATGAATACCATGGAACAAATCAGAGCAGATGATTGTTGCACATATGAGGACCATATTTGAAGTCATTATTGAAGGATTATCAGTAGACAAGAGACACAAATGAATTATGATAATCCCATGGAACCACAGGTACTAAGGACACAAAATGGAGATTAAATAATGGAGAAAAAAAAAATAATGACTGAATAATTGCTACGCCCAGAGGTAAAGGAAATAGAGATGCATCCGCATTTTGGAGAAGATATCTCTTTGATTTTTGCTTATTGCCTTTGTAATATGAACATTGTTGTATAACAAATGACTATTCCTTATCACGAATTACAGAATGTTGTAAGATAGTTGGAATAAATTGACAATTTAAAATACTCATAACATACCCAGAATTACAGGAGAGAAAATAAATAAATGATTGATGAAAGTGGACACACTGAGATTTGCTCACCCCGAGGATATTGGATAAAAAAAAAAAAATAATGTTATCCCAAGGACAGACATGTCACAGATATATCATGGAGATACTATTAAAAAAAAAAAAAAAAAAAAAAAAAAAAAAAAAAAGAATATCTAGATTAGAAATGCAGCAAACTTGGTCAAGGACACCATGAAATAGACCCCCGCCCCACACTTAAGATAACTGACGGATGAGATTTTTGAATTATAAGTACCATAAGTCACCCATCTGGCTGTAGTCAGCGGATGTTACAGGCACCACTTAACTCTGACTAACCCTCGACCAGCGAAGGCAGAGTTGGTGTCGAAATTTTGCACATATGTAAAAAGACATGTTTTTGTTCATGTTTTAGTAAAGTCTAGACATTTATGTTAATAGTTCTATAAATGATTAGTTGATATATTGATGATAAATATTCGCAAATATAGTACATGGACAATTAATAAGGATATATTTCCAGTACAGAATAAGAGGAATAGGAAGGATCCACATTTTAAATATTGGAGCACCATGAGCGAGGAATTGGACTTATAAAGAAAATGGAAATGGTACACTGTATGCAAGGATAACCAGAAATAATATGGATAAATAGTAGTCAGAGTGCCAGGAACTTTGTCTTACGAGAATATTGTAGATTCCTCACGATCAATTGATTATTTTCTTCCTTTCTATGTCACATTTTTTTTTGAGTGATGACCCCAAAATTTTTTTTTCATCTCATATTGTCAAAAGTTCTTACATCTCAGTTGATAGTTCCATAAATAATTGTTTGATGTGTTTTGCATAAAGGTATTGCTAGATAAGGTACATAGGGAGTTACTAAGGATGAATTCTCAAGATAACAGGAGGACTAGAATAGATACAATGATATTGGAACACCATAAATGATACATTGGTGTTAAAAAAAAAAAAAAAAAAGGAGACAAATATAAATTGTATACAAGGATGCCTCGAGAGTGACAACATGGATACATATTGTCAAGAGTATAAGCAGTTGTCTTAAAAGAGAAAATAAAGTAATACGGAACCCAATGTAGAAAATTCATGATGATTTGGAAACTATATTTTTCTTTTCCCTTATATTTCATAATATGATAGTAACACATTCGTCTGTTGGTTGCTGAATAATGTGATGTTTGAAAATTGATGTATGGGAAGTCAAAGAAGATCTTTGAAGAATAAATATATATATAAAATAATATTTCTAGGGAAGAGTTCAAAAAAAAAAAAAAATACTGTATTGACAGAAAAGAAGGAATGATTAGAAATAACTGACTAATGGACAGGATCACCACCAGACGTACGGATATTGGAGACAAACATCACATATTTAAAAAAAAAAGGGAAAAAAAAAGAAAAAAAGAAAAAAAATGTAATATAGAACATTTTCTACAGTGACGGACTTAGAACGAATTTATACACTTACCATTTAGAAAATGTCTATAACCAGAAACATTCAGATAGATAAATAAGGATAAGCCATGAGGTTTCAATGCTTTTATTGTGAAAAATGATTACTTATAAAAATGATGCTGGTCGTATTATCGTCTGATAAATATGCATATTATGTTTAGAGATGTTTTCTACATGTAATAATGAGCAAGTGGCTCATTCAAAAAAAAAAAAAAAAAAAAAGAAGAAGATGATGATGAGTACCCATGAAAACATTGGCTATTCTATGAAAGTGGATTGCCATTACCATAGGAATTAGAGATTTTGGACATTTCTTGGAATATTGCAGAGTACTTGGGAAATAGAATAAATAAGTACGCCAAAAAAAAAAAAAAAGATTTTTTTTTAGTACTTGCAGGCTTTTTAATATGGAGCAAATAACAGTACAGAAAAGAGATAACACCCCTACCACATCCAAGAGAATGTAATCAACTATATTTTTGAATGAAATGTAATAGATTATGATAATCCAGCCAAGTTCTGCAAATAAGATAGTTTATTGTTCATTCCCCAGTGTTGCCACTCGTCACATTTTTTTTAGTGATGACCTTATGAGTGTTTTGCAGATTTTGTTGGGCAGTGTTGCCAATTTGTAAATTTGGTGAAAAATATTATGATGTGATGAATAAGTTACACTTTTTGAAGTTGATGTCCACTACTAGTTTTTTTTTACATAGCAGACGACCTCATATAGACATAGGACCCCAGTATAGGAATTAGATTAAATTTTTTGGAAATATTTTTGGACTTAGAAAAATTTTTGAACTTTAAATTTTTCTGAAAAATTTTTTTTGAACTTAGAAATTTTTGGGGATGGATTTTTGTTATTGATAGTACTCAAATGTCTCCGCTCCCTACGGGATACATTTGCGGAGCCCCGGGATCTATATGTGGCCGTGTACATAGTTGTTCCTTTGGAAACAGACTATATTCTTACAAGACAGAGGAAGCACAGACCACCCCATAATTTTATATTTTATGAGAAACAGAAAATAATAAATAGTGTCACATATTTAGGGTAGAGTCGCTTCTACACGCCATTTCTAATAATTGGGTGATTTCCCCTGACCAATCGGATAGCTCAGATTTACCCCGGGGAAAGTGGAACAACGACGCCATTTGGGCAGTAGAATGAAAGAGCGCAACTCAAGAGGTCGTATCTGGTCCAGCTCTACATATTTCTTAGTTTGAGAGAATCAAACTTCAACATTTCTTATAAAATGTGTATTTCAGGACATTGAGTGGTTATAATTTTCTTACTGGCGTAAGTAGTGACAATCGTTAAATATGTATTTTGAATAGAGCTCCCAACCCTAGTCGCAGCAGAACTAGGTTCGAGGATTTGAGTCAATTTGCAAAAAAAATGTCTTACACCTCAAACCATGTAGAGTAGAAAATATTCTTGTGTTGGAAAGCATTTAACTCAAGGAATGCTTATGACGATAAAGAAATCAAGGACAAATCTGAGGAGATGGGTAAATGTCGTCGAACCTAAAATAAGACTGTAACTTAAAAGAAGGAACACGGTGGAATGAGAAGGTTCGCCATATTTGACAATTGAGTAGGCCTACGAGACAAGGATGCAAAAAGGGATTTTTGCATCGATGAAAGCATCTGATGAGATGATAGAATTTTATTATACTTATTATTGTAAAAATGTTCTGAATTCCAGACTTTGTTGAAATTTTAAGTTTCATGCTGAAAGATATTAAAAGTTTTGCATGAAATCGAACGCTGTTGAAAAGGTGAATTACTACAGTTTTGAGATCTAGATAAGAAATCTATCCATTTCAATTAAATTCGCTACATCAACACCTAAGAGAAGAAAATCGAACCTGGTAACACAAATTTAAGAGAGAAATCTAAATCTCTGGTGATTAGGCCAGTTAAACATCTGCTCTCTGTAAAGTAAACTGAAAATACTGCATATACCGGCACTGCCACATGAAGGTAATATGGTGCCGTTCCAGTCCTAAGGAACACCTGCCCCGGCTACACTTGTTCATCCCATACTCTTCATCTCAACACAACATCATGATCCTTAATCTTACATATGATATTCAATCACCCTCAGGCATGTCATACACGACGATTACTAGGTTGTTGTGCATAGGAGGGGGGGGGTGGGGCGCGCTGATAGCCTCATCATGTAAAAGAGATTGCATCAGAAACCTCAACTACAAGAGCTTGTGACTGCTTGGGGCAGGATCCCTGTAAGGGGCCCTGCTGCAGTGTTGGCTCTATGCTCCGTAAGGAACGCAAAGGAAAATGATGATGACAATATGCTTTCACCTTATGGCCAGAGTGTTGCTGCAGTAGTAGGCCAAAGCAGGGCCAGATTAAATTTGATGGGAATATAATGTTTTTTCTCAGTAATAATAAAAACCAGTACTGGAACATGTCTGCCTTACTAGTACTTCATATATGTATAAATAACTCATGCATTCATTTTGCTTACAGTTCTTCCATTAATATGAACATAACAGTGAAGAATTCTTATATGCTCATACTTGGGGAAATGTCTTACTCCTGTCACAACCACAGCTTTCACAATTAACTTTGCATTTATGATCTTTCCTTTACAATTACCAGGCTCAAACATGAGATCTGTCAAATCTTATGACTACAAACAAGATTGAAAGTGAACTCAGCTGTCCTACTCTGCACTGTTAGTTATCAATGTTAATGTTCAATGTGATCTAACTTTTTACCTTTCAGCCATATGGTGTGACCCAGAGACATCCCAGCATAATCACACTTGACTTACTGCACAATAGTTCTTTCAGCTTACTCTTCACATCTTTCTCACTTCTTGCAAATAATTCCTAGTGTCTAGCTCAGTGGTTCCCAAAGTGGGCGGTACTGATCCCCCTATTGGTGTTGGGAGGATCTAAGGGGGCAATAACGGAAAAGATGGGGGGCATTCAGTAGTAATGGGCTGGATGAGGATTTGTCAGGCTAAATAATATAATGCTTACATATAAAAGCAGTGTGGTTATATAACTTAATGTGAACTCACGAAAGGGGATCATAGCTTGAAAAACCTTAACCGTAAGTAAACCCTAAGTTTTTAACGTAATGCAGGGAAATGGACGGGGCGCTGGGGATGTGTTCAGTGAGCCACGGGGCGGTAACCTGAAACAGTTTGGGAAGCACTGGTATAATTGAATTATACTCTTGACCAATCTCACTGACAAAGTTTTTTTTAGCTGCATTCAGTTAGAATAATATTTCTAACCATTCATCCTAATTATCTTACCATCTAAAATTCTACTGGTTATGTCCCTGGACCAAACAGTACATTGCTAAGGTAAATAAATCTGTCTTCTATTTTGTGGTGGGGTGTGTGTCTATTTTTAACTTTGTGGCGTAAGATGTGTATATAGAGGAAGACAAGATAAACTATGATGGATGGTTTTACACTTTGGCAAGGGAAGCAACAGAACTAATGGAGAGCATCAACAATTGAGATCTGTGGAGGGGCTTATCAAGCCATGACACCTTGACTTGATCGACAGTACATATTAACTTTTACCCAGCAATTTATTAAATACATTACTTTCTTACCCATTCCTCTAAAATAATTCAGGGTTTTATTTTATTAAAATTATGTCTTTAAGCTTTCTTTTGCTAGTGATCTTCAAGATTTTTTTCTTTTACTTGTTCTTTCCATTTCTGCTGTTATCTGGTGTCATAATGTAAAGGGAGATAAGGTCAAAACACTTGTCTAATAGGGAGAGTACTACTAATGATGAGATTACCTCCTGTTGTAACGCTCTATAATGTATACAGTTCCTTGTCATTGTGATATGACGCTGGCATCTTAAGTCTATCATCTGTGATCTTCTCTCATGTGTTTAAGATGGTAACCATGTTCAGCAGAAGAAAAGAGCTGGCTTAAACCTTCAGCTCACCAAGGACCATAGACCTTCAACAAACTTACGCCAAGTCTTCATTAGCTCAATGTCTTTCCATGTCTTCCTCAATGCTGTCTCCAATTCTCTTCTCCATGTGTTCCTGACTCTCCCTGTTCCTCTCTTTACCTGGCATAAATACTGCAGAACTAATCACAGCAAAGTTACATCTCTTGTGTCTGAGCTCGTATTGTTCTTTATTTCAGGTGAGCTCTTGACTGAAATTCCTTGTGGTATCTGATGAAGATAATTTATATGAGTGCTTGATGAGGATCATCTGATAGGATTTTGTTGAAGAACATTTCCAGCATCCACACTTTGAAATAATCAGACTGCTGTTATAAATGATTTTGTTATAGATAATTAAGTAGGGCATGTGTTTATTTTTTATTAAAATTGTTTGCTATTTGATGACAGGACTACACCTCACTCAGGCTTGTCACAAGAGGTGACTAATATGAGGTTGGCAACCTCATCATGTAAAACAAATTGTCACAGAAACCACCATTGCAGGAGCACATATTTGCTTTGTTGCAATCAATCAATCAATCAATACCCTTTAGCTCCCCGAGGAGCATAGGCCTTCAACAAACACATGCCAAGTCTTCCTGTCCTGTGCCATCCGCTCATTGGGAAACATATGGAGAACAAGAGAAATCAAGTCCAACACGAAAATAAGAATCTTCAACTCACATGTCAAGTCAGTCCTATTGTATGGCTCTGAGACATGGAGAGCAACAAAAACAACAACCAAAAAGCTACAGACTTTAATAAACGGGTGCTTTGTTGCAGGTTCATGTAAATTAACCAGCTGCAATGGTGGCCCTGAACTCTATAAGGAACAAAAATAGAAGGGATAGTTATGTTATTTAATTCATTTTTATAGTTGTAGAGTTGTATATGTAGTTTGTGTGTGGTTTTTATATCCTTGCAAGTTGTTTGTACACTAAACTATTCCTTCTTATAATTTCTTTTAGTTTATAACTAATATACTTCTTTTAATCTTTATTTTTTTGTTTTGTTTGCGGGTTTTGCCTTCTTGTGGCGAGGCAAGTCCGTTGGTTATATCGGAGTGCAATTTGCCATTCAAAAATAAGTGAACTATGTTAACTGAAACGCTGTGTTGGTAAACTCTAAGCCCTGAAAAGGGCTACTAGCATCTATCAGCTATCCTGAAGTAGCCCTGAAAAGGACTGCTAGTCTGATTAGTGTTGATAGATACTAAGACCTGAAAAGGACTAATATTATCCATCTGCTGGCATAATGAAGTCCCGCCAAAAAGGATTTCTAATCTGACTCGTGTTGATAGATACTAAGTCCTGAAAAGGACTGATATTATCCATGAAGCCCTAAACAGGACTTGCCAGCTATGCCAACGCTGCCTGTATTTCCTCAGTGTTCAGCAAACACCGGTTGTAGAACTCAAATAAGGTTTAAACTACACAAATTTAAACTTTATTCTCCAGTGTAGTTGAAAATTCACTTCTTATTATTAAAGCGTTATGGAGGGGGGGGGGGGGGAAGGGGGGGGGGGGGGGGGGGGGGGGGCTAAGAGGTATGGCATACACCTTGAATTCAAAAAGACCGGGTTTGATTCCCAGTAGAGGGAATATAACGTTTGGAAATATTGTTTTCAGAACCAGTGGTTCTAATGATCTCATACTCCCCCCCATGTTTCCTGAGTAGTGAGATCGGATGCCTAGCCTTCTTAGATGAGGGCAAAAAAATAGAAGGTCCTGTGTGGAAGTTGCGCGCGTTAAAAATCTTACGGCAGTTGGAAATCATAAAGAGTAGGCCATAAGGCCGCTGCCCTGGCAAAATTTGAAAATTAGAAACCTACCCACCACAAAAACTTTTATAGAATGTGTGATTCCTATATAAACACACTGGGATTCTCACCAGTGCTACATAGTCCGTTCACTGCGCTAAGATACTCCGTGTGTGACCTAAGGGAGGAGATCGGAGCACTGATGGAGTTGTTCGTGTGGCAGTTACGTTAATTATTTTGTGTATATCCACTGGATACAAATGAGGATGTAAACATTTTAACACTGGAAGTTTTTTCTTTAAAAATAAAATTTTACTTCGTTTTGGTGAGGCGCACCCTGTTCAACCTAGACACGGGGTCTGTCAGCTATATAAGGGTGCATGTCCAAATAAAAAAAGATCTCTTGATCTGGTTTAAGTGACTTTTCAATCACCTTGTAGTTTGTTAACTTGATACTTTCTTTTATATTGCAAATGTTTTTATTTTCAGCTGTTAAACTTCTGTTTGCATTTTATTTTGTGAGCTAATAAGTTATTGAAGTTAATATTCTCCCTGTCTCTGTTCCACATAATCTTATATTCAGGAATACATAAAACCTTACTACAAGTTTGTAACCTTTATCCAAAATCCTCACATCTTTGTTTCAAAAGCAGATTTTTTGATTTTCAAATGTTTCCCAAATCATTTAAAAAGTAGCCCACTTTCAACCAATATAGCCAGTTTTTCTCAAAAATAACCAGAAATCCAGCCAAATTGTGGTTGAAGAGTAGCCCAAAGAACCTTTTGATTTTCAGAATATTTCAGTTTTTGGATACATGGTCGTTGACTAGTGCGAAAAGAACCATTCACACAGAGGCAATATTGTTGTCAGTAAACACTGGAAAGTCAGAAGTTTACAACTCGGACAACAACAAAATAGAAAACAAACCTCTGTGTATTTAGGACTTAATATCATAAGTGGTTTACTAGTATCATAAATGGTTTACTAGTATCATGAGTGGTTTACTAGTATCATAAGTAGTTTAGTAGTATCATAAGTGGTTTACTAGTATAAGTGATTTGCTAGTATCATAAGTGGTTTACTAGTATCACAAGTGATATGTTAGTATTATAAGTGGTTTAGTAGTACCATAAGTGGTTTAGTAGTACCATAAGTGATTTAGTAGTACCATAAGTGATTTAGTAAAATCATAATTGATTTACTAGTATAATAGGTTTACTAGTAGCATATTTTGTAAGTGATTACGTGATTTACTTTATTAAGTAATTATAAATATCACTTTATTATATATATATAATAATATATCAATATCACTTCACTTTATATATAAGCATAAGTGATTTACTAGTATCTTAAGTAGTTTACTATAGCACGTTTCACTAGCTTTGCCCAACTTCAAATGTAATTATCTGATTAACCGTCTAACGTATTAATGCCATTTTTTGCATACGATGTTATATTGGGTTAGACCCAACAAATATATACTTTATATCTGTGCATCTTGTCCAGTTCCCACAAACGGATGAAATCCTTTGATCTTTGTCGGCATACTAATTAGTGTGTATCGAAAAAAGAAATTTTACCACTTCAGTCACAGATTCTGTGAATTGAATAGGCATAGGCGTGTCTACTATTACAATAATGTAGCCATCACGTTTGCATATGAATACCTGTTGAAGATGATTTCTTAAATGATCTGCATGGGAGATACTCGTGACATTGTTTGTCATTGACATTTAATGCGCTACGAAACTGGACCTTCATTGATCTGATTATTTCAATAGGTATCACCACTTTGCGGTTCATAAATATCATAATGGAAAGCTTCTCCTCTACTGTGCTTGTAAATAACGGTAAGATCATCTTTAAAGAAATTAAACTTCATCCGAATCATAATCAGATGTCTCTGAGAAATTGATAATCAATCTCGGCTGAATGAAGGACAAACCATCATTCGTCCAATATTCCTCTTCCTCTTGTAACACATGGTTCTCACATTTCTTCCAATAATCCCTGGCTATGTTCGAGATGGCGGCTTTTGTAAGTATTTCAACATCTTTTAATTTGAACGTCCTATTTTCTGTTGCTACCTGTTCCTTAATTTTAGCCCAGACTAATTCTATTGGGTTTAAGTGAGAGTGGTAAGGAGGCAATCTTAAACATCTGTGACCATGTTCATGGATTGCCTTGTCTATGTGAAATATCTTTGTATGCTGTGTATTTTTTACAATTTCAAGTAATTCAGGCTTCAGGGACATTTCGTTGAATGGAATGTTGTTTTTGGTCAGCCAAATCTTTATTACATCTTTAGTACTTGATGAATTAGGAACTTTATCTTCTGGTGCCACAACGTTGTGATATGAAGCATTGTCCATTATCAAACACGACGATCTACCCAATGAAGGAAGTACATGATTCACAATCCAATCTTGAAATATCTTGCCATTCATCTCTGTATGATAATCCCTATTATCTGTGGATTTTGAAACAAATATGAGTTCAGTATTATTTAGAAGCCCATGATGGCTGCTTCCTGCATGTGCAATTATTAGGCGCTGTCCTTTGCTGCTTGGTACTAGTCTCTGTCACGAAATGGATTTAGGACTAGAGACTGTCTACCTATAGTGACAAGACACTAGTGAGAAGGAAGACTGGAAAATTAGATTCAGATAGAAATATAGTGCAAAAAGTGAAAGTTGAGACCATTGGCTCCGAGGTTGAGAACCGAGGTTGATTCTTTCCTCGCCACTTCGGACGTTTAAATTGCTATGGCCTCGAACCACCTCTAACTACCCTATGGGGATAAGGTTCAATTAAGATTCACAAACACCAAGGTACAGACAACATATAGCTACTGTACTAAAGGAAATGACTGATGCCAGCTACAATTTATACAAGTTTATTATACACCTATAAACAACAAACATATGCATGTCCCATACATCAAGTGCGAGGATGCACTCCTGAAACAAAATCAAGCACAGTTAAAAAAATGCATCCACCCCAACCCTTCTCCCACAATTGCAACCTGTATGGAGAAAGAAGGTAAGGTTAACTGAAATGAACTACACTGCACTTGATGTCGCCTACACTCCAAACTAGCTGTTCTAAATTCTAACTCTAACTCTAAGTCCACTGATAGCTGGAACGACGGCGAAGTGACTACACAATCTCTGCACAGACTTCGGTTCTACACAGCCTATCCTGGAATCTCCTGAACACAACTAACTGCACCTCTAAACTTCAGCAGCTGTCCTCTGCTATGATTCACCAAAACTAACAGTTCTGCCTATCTGTGCTGACTTCAGTAGAGAGAATGTTTACCCTATCTCTCTCCACTAACTCTGGAATTGATGACTGAGGTTTAACAGAACCCCACTGGATTCTGGACTGGAACGGTAGCGGACTTCTACCACTCTGAAATTACCTGCCCGAGTACCTATAACTGGGCCGTCGGCTTTATTATGGCCGTGAAGAAACGAACATAAAAAATTACCACAACGCTGGCAGCCTGCCAAATCTGCGTGTGTAACGAGCGTCAGAGCTCAGGATTTATCCACAAAAATCCTATTCGCTGGAAAATGTCTTCCCCTGGCTGGGAAAACGTATTTTCTTCCTCTCCTTCCACTACTGGCAACTAACGTAAAACCCTTGCGGTTCTGCGAATGCCCCAACTTTGCCGTGGGAGAAATTTTGTGGTCTCAAAATTCCGCTCTCATTCCCACAAAAAGCCGGCACCTGCTGTTTAGACAAAAGCAAAAACAACAGCTAAACAAAACGTTAATACTCTATTACAAATAACAATTAACTTCCTTACTCTTCACCACGTAACTCCCCTCTCTACCTGAGCCTACAAAGTAAACATTGGCTAACCCAGATCGCTTGTTCTGTCTGACTAACTCCGAGCAACAACAATATTTTCACTGGCCCGTCTGGGCAGACGTACTGTGGCCTACTTCTTACGCTGACACTAATGCCGTAATGTTCAACACAACTAAAACTAGCCCTCTCTAGGAATTCCTAAAATTCCCGTCAATAATAGTAATCACATTCAAAATGTAATACAAAATAATTCCCTTTAAAATTACTTCTCCCATCTTCTGAATTCACAGAACAAAAATGCACAATCAATAACATATAATCCTGTTTACGCTAGCATCTACCTGCCGTCAAAAGTTATACATAACCCCCGATTATCAAATTGAAAACCCCGTAGTTCAGCCACGTGGTGCCGCAGTTTTTCAACCACGCGCTCCTGCATACATTCATTACTGATAGCACACACGTGCTCCAATTAATACCTCTATCACTTCCGTCCACAGATATATGCGTAACTATATAAATAGCGAGCATCAATACTCTCACTAAAATCACAAATAAAAATACACATTACACACGCTCCCGACTATTCTGTAAATACATATGATTCGCAGATGCGAGTTTCTCTCCCGACCGACTTTGCAATAATACAAAGCGGTGATATCTCAACTTTTAAACCATGCCGCTATTCTTTCAACAAGGAATTAAATGGACCTAGTTTCTCATGTCTATCACTCAGATCGAATTGATGGCTCTGGAGTTAAGAATTAAATTAAACTAAAACTTCCCACAGAGACTTAAATGATCGGCTAGGACTAGAAAAATTAAATAAAGTCCTCACGCAAAAATTCATGCTTACCAAATCTCGAATGTCCAACTGAAGGCAATCGACAATATGCTTCTGGCACCCGGCTTTGGCAATTTTTCATTAAAAGAGAAAGAAGCTATGAAATATAGGCCTTTTTATAATCAAGACCCCCACGCGCCGACTTCATGACGTCATATGCGCGGCGTGGTTCTAAAGCCAATCGGAGCTCTGCATTTCAACTGCAGTTATCTCTCAGCCAATCAGAACCTTAGATCTTTCTGATGCAACCAGTTTCTGCCAGACAAAGAACCGGGAATTGGTCCTAGCCCTTGTAGTGAAATTGACAGAGATACAACGGTAAAATACTCAAAAGATAACATTTAAGGATAAAAACATAATGCGTAGGCTGCTGATGTACATGATCGCCTAGACCGCGGGTCATCACCCTCCATAAAATTGACTTGCTAGACAGGAGGGAAACGGAGGATCAAAAAGGAAAAAATATGACTGGAAAGATTGCGTAGCAAGGCTAAAGAGACGCAATTGGGGGGGATGGAGGAAAGTAAAAATTCAAGTCCCCCAAATTGACACGAGGTACGGAATTGGACGTTTTGCGATACCAAGCGCTTGATTTGAATTTGAGCGGAAGAACGCAGATGTTAGGAATATTACAAAAATTTAAAAAGTAATTTTTCTTAATATTAATGCTAGGAATATAAAAATTAGCTGGCCAGATGGCCTATTCTGAGCAGTGAACTAATATGTTCTTAATTTTACAAACGGATAGATAATATTGAAGATAATGACAAAAGACAGTGTAGTTTACAACATCGCTAGACTATATTGAATCTAAAAGTGTCACAATTTGCACACAAAAACACGACCTTGGGAACAGGTGTTCAAAGTTACTTATTATGGAGGAGAGGGTTTTTGAGCGGTAGCTGTGTCTAAATATAACTTTTTACGACAAAATTTTAAGGGGAGAGAAAGGTTGCTTCAAAAATCAAGCACATTTTTTTTTAGAAACACAAGTAGAGACGGACAGACTAACAGATAACCATCCATACTTGACTGAAGCATGACTGAAATGACTTTAGTGTAGAAATTTGAAATTTAAAGTACAACTAGGCAGTGATTGGCCACAGACAAGCATATCATTAGCGCTCAGAGCGCATTTGGGGTCATTCTTCAATAATTGTTCAGTGTTAGACACAGATTTTAAAGTGTGGTGTTTTCCCATATGAAAGCAAGTGAAGTAAATTTAGGGACGCCATCCTATAGCCAGCAGCTCAGCTGAGTTTTGCTAGCACTTCTGTGTTAATTATTCATAATCTGGTAAGATTGAAATTATTTCTTTATATATTTTGAATATTGTTTCATGTTCGAGTGATTTGATACTGCCATATCAAAATCTAGCATTACAAACAAGTAGGGATTTTGCTCTAGACCCCCCCGCCCAAGTCAGGGTCTAGGGACCAACAAGGTACATAAACTACAGCAAGGATTATGCACGATAGATCAAGCGTTGAAACAGATTACCTATCTTCTTTTAGGGCCGACAACTAATAAATATTTTTCAGAATCTATAGTCTGGGAGGATCTAGCTGATGTAAACCCACCATGGTAACTGTGCTGTTTGGTCAGAGAGATCTGACCTGTCTGTATGATGTGGTTGTTGTGTCAGTGTGGTGTCCAGACGTGGGTATAGAATAGATTTTGACACATAGCCCATACTTTGATTGCAGAGCTGTGAGTTTCTATCTACAACAAAGCAGAGTCTATTCGGTGGGTGACTGTACTCGAGTGTATCTGTGCAGTTCTTGTGACAGAGACCACCATTATTGCCCGCCAGCACGGAGAGGTGGGACCGCAAGTTTTCAGCACCAGAGCTACAAAAAGATGAGTGAGCCTCTGGTCTGCTGGACATTCACCAACTATTGGTAGTGACTAATATCCCCGTAAAAATTCCCACCATTTTCTGGACATTGTGTAGTCAATATAGACAGGTGTGATGAGGCCACCCCAACAGCACAAACAGTAAATATCCTCCCAAAGAGATGACTACTCGAACTTTTTTTAATAAAACTAACTAGTCTAGTACTTAAATAGGTACGCTCTTGCATTTATTATGTAACATTCCATGCATATTTTTCATAAATTTTCAATCCTTCTTTTAAAATCAGTTCTGGTCACAAAAAACTTGATCCAGAACCAATAAATGTAATATAATTATATCAAAAACCTTATACACGTGAGTTAGTTCAGTGTATTTTAACACTTGTTAATCTTATTAGTCTTCTTAAATGTCTGTGGGTGTATTTATAACTAACACACCACATTACACATCATTACCCTAGACACTTTACGTAGCCACATTCATTAAGAAAAAAAAAAAAAGTAAGTGTGAGGTCGTAGTGGTAGCAAGAAAGGCCTTCTGACAATTCTCAAATACATTTTATCTCAGGAGCCTTCACAGCTGGCCTCATACAATTTACATGTAGTAAGAACACCATCATACAATACCATCAATACCACTACATAAATTGGGGGCTCGTCCGGGATAATTAGCCCAACAGAAAAATTAGGATCTCCTGGTGGGAGAAATAAAAGTAGAGAAATAAATTGTAAAATTTCCTTTAAAATTAAAAGTGTCCCTGCAGATAAAAGTTGGTGAATCTTCACAGCCAGTAATAATTAATTAGTTAACTGGTTAGTTAGAATTAGTTAGACTATAGTCATATAGTAATTAGAAGTACTTAGTGTATTTACTGGTTAGAGATTTATCTTGTATATTATATATTGTCCAAAAAGTATGGCAGAGCTAGCAAAGTTTAGATCAGCTGCTGTGCTCACTGCGAAGGAGATGGGGATGGATGGTCAAATTTTAATTCAATACGTAACGACTGAATGTGATAAATATATTGAACGGGAAGAAAGGAGATTAGAAAAAGAGGCTGAAAGAAAATTAGAGGCTGACAGGTTAGCTGAAGAAAAGAGATTACAAATTGAGGCTGATAGAGAAATTAAGAGGCTGCAGATTGAGGCAGAAGAAAAACGACAGCAAAGGGAGGCAGAAGATAAAAAGGCCGAAAGGGAGGCAGAAGATAAAAAGGCCGAAAGGGAAGCAGAAGATAGAAGGTTGCAGAGGGAGCATGAATTACGACTAAGGGAGCTGGAATTACAAGGCCCGGCTCCTGAAAATGGTGCCAGCCCTTTTGCCTCAGATGCTACGCCCAGTATGGGAGCCTCAAACTCAGCTATGGGGTTTCATTTAGACCATTTTGTTGAGAAAGACGATGACATAGAGGGGTACCTAGGACGTTTTGAGTTATTAGCTACTACATATGGGTTAGAGAGAGAGAGGTGGAGCTTAAAGCTATCACAGGGATTGAGGGGTACTTCTTACGAAGTATTTGCCAAAATGAACAGGGAAGACCAAGACAATTATGACATGTTAAAGCAGGCTTTGTTATTAAGGTACGAAAAGAATGGTGAATTTTATCGTAAGAAATTCAGAAATGCCAAACTGTTGTCTGGGGAGACATACCACCAATTTTCTGCCAGAATAGAAACCTATTTGGAGAAATGGACGGCTCTGGGGAAGACCCAAGATCTTAAAGAAATGATCATGATTGAGCAATTGAGAGAGTCCATGGCTCCAGACATGAGAAAATTTCTCATGGAACAGGGTGCAGAGAAGTTGGGGGAAATTTTAAATGTTGCTGAGAGGTATCAGGCAGCTCAGGCAGAGGTAAGTGGTGCTAAAAAGAAGCACATAGACAATTTTAAAGCTCCACAGCAGTTTAATAAATTTGATAATAGAGAGCAGGGAAATAAAGGTAGGACAAACTTTGAGCGGCCAAGAAATGACTATCGCGACAGAAACTCACAGTTCAATGACCAAAAGTTCAATGAAAGAAAACCGTTGAACCAAGGAAAAAGATGGTGCAAATGGTGCAAGAAGGATAACCATAACACCGAATTTTGTAGAAGGAAACCTTCAAACATTGCTGCAATGAAGTCGGGGACGCAAAGATTAAAGGTTAATCCTAAGGGACAACAGGAACCTTATCACCCCCCAGTTTGTGAGGATGTTATTTGTAATGGGGTCACCATAAGGTGCCTTTATGATACAGGTTTGGATTATGATTCAGTTGTGAAGTCTAGCCTAGTGGACCCAAGTCAGTATACCACAGAAACAGTGGAAATACAAGGGGCGACTAAGGACATACCACTCATGACACTTCCCATCGCAAGGATAACGGTGAAAACTCGCTATGTGGAAGGAGAAATCAGAGCAGCAGTGATAGATGAACCAATCTACCCTCTGATATTGGGGTGTGTAGATACGTCTTCTTGGGGAATCCCGAGAAACCTGTGATCATGGCGACAGTGCAGACCAGGTCACAGAAGAAGGAGGAAGAAGGTGAACCTATAAACGCTCATCCAGAGGAGATGAGGAAGGCGCAGGCTGAGGATAGGACACTCAAGCCCTGTTTTAAAAAATTGCCCAAATGCCACACACCTCCGAGCAAGGGGGAATATTTCATGAAGAACAAACTCTTATACAGGAAGGCCGGAACTGGAACAAATGGTCACAACCAGCTGGTTCTTCCCATTGCATATAGAGAGAAAGTGATGGAACTCGGACATGCAATCCCCTTCAGTGGTCACATGGGGATCAGCGCCACAGGACAGCGTATAGCTTGTCATTACTTCTGGCCAGGGATAACGGAGGATATAAAAAGATATGTCAAATCCTGCCCAGAATGTCAAAGGGTAGCTCCAAAGCACTGGACTGCCCTGCAACTCTAGGGGAAATGCCCATAGTGGGAACACCTTTTGAGAGGGTTGCAGTGGATATTGTAGGACCTCTCACTCGGACCAAGAGGAGGAACAGTTACATCCTTACTCTGGTGGACACTTGTTCTATGTGGGGAGAGGCGGTAGCCCTGCCATCAATTGATTCAAAACATGTAGCAGAGGCACTACTTACAATATTTACCCGATTAGGATTCCCGCATCAAATCTTGACGGATAATGGTTCTCAGTTCAAGGGGAAACTAACGGAAGAAGTTTTTAAGCTATTTCAAGCCAGGCACTTTCATTGTAGTCCGTACCATCCACAAGGGAACGGCCAGGTAGAGAGGTTCAATGGGACTCTCATTTCTATCCTGAGAAAGCTGGCACACGAAAAACCGGATCTGTGGGATCAATTCCTGCCCGCCGCATTGTTTGCGTACCGGGAGGTACCACATAGTTCAACCGGGATGGCTCCCGCAACTCTGCTATTTGGGAGGCCAATAAAAGGGCCTTTAGAAGCTTTATTAAGGACCTGGACAGATGAGAAGGCGGAAGAGACTGTTACCTCATCATATCAATATGTGAACGAACTGACCACTCGTTTGAAAGCTGGATGGAAACTGGCAAATGATAATTTGAAACAAGCCAGGAAGAAACATGCAGCATATTTTAATAGGAAGGCAAAGGACAGGGAACTGGCAGTCGGAGAGAAGGTGCTGCTTCTACTACCGGGAAGCCAGAATAAATTACAAATTGGTTGGCAAGGTCCATATACGGTTCTAGAGAAGGTGTCTAGAACAAACTATAAAATTGACAAAAAGGGGAAGGAAAAAGTTTATCATGTAAACCTGTTAAAGAAGTATCTGGACAGACCACTCCAGGAAAGCACCCCCTTATTGACCTTAGCTATTGCAACCCAGATGCAAAAGGAACCACTCACCTCACATGAATACCCATTACATCCTTGTGAAACCGCAGCACAGGTAAAAGTCAGTAAGCACCTGACTAAAAACCAGAGGGAGAGAGTTCAACAGGTTCTGGAGGAACATACAGATGTATTAACAGATAAACCAGGCCATACAAATTTGCTACAGTATGACATGAAACTGGTAGACACAAACCCAATCTGTATGAGAGCCTATTCTATTCCGTTCGCGAAGGAGAAGGCATTAAAGGAAGAAATAGATTATTTATTGAAGGAGGGGATTATTTCGCACAGTGAATCATCTTTTAGTTCTAGTGTCGTTTTGTTGAGGAAACCGTCTGGGGAACACAGACTGTGCATAGATTACAGGAAACTGAATGCTGTCACAGAAGGACAAGTGGATCCATTACCAGACACAAAACAGCTATTTGCCAGACTGAACAAGGCAAAATACTTTTCAAAGGTGGATCTTAGTAAAGGCTATTACCAGATCCCAGTGAAGCCTGAAGTGAGACCTTATTTGGCTTTTAGCACTTCGGATGGACATTATGAATTCAATATGCTACCATTCGGACTGAAAAATGCTCCGAGTGTGTTTTCAAGGATGATGCGAAAATTGTTGGACCCCCTGAATAACCCATGTATCACAAATTTCATGGATGATATTCTCGTCGCCACCGAGACATTTGAAGAACACATTGAAGCTCTGGAGATGTTGTTTGATAGACTTCGGGAGGCGAACTTAACTGCTAGGCCAACAAAATGTTGTATTGGATGCAAAGAGTTGGAATTCTTGGGGCACACCGTATATCAGGGTAATATGACCCCTGATCCTAAGAACTTGGAAAAACTGCAGAGAGCACCTAGGCCGCAAACAAAAAAGGACGTGCGATCATTTGTGTCGTTATGCGGATTTTATCAGAAATACATCAAAAATTTTAACGCTATATGTGCTCCTCTGACTGATCTGACTCGCAAGGGACTTCCAGATAAAATTATTTGGACTGCACAATGTGAACTAGCGTTCCAAGAGTTAAAGGAAAAACTCACTAGCAAGCCTATTCTCAAACTGCCTGATTTGACACAGGACTTTGTCTTAAGAACCGATGCAAGTAATGTAGGACTTGGAGGGGCTTTGTTGCAAAGATCAGCTTCACCTGATGGGGAACTTAAACCAGTCGCTTATGCAAGCCGCAAATTGAATAAGGCGGAACAAGGATACTCCACAAGCGAAAAAGAATGTTTAGCATTAATCTGGGCAATAAAGAAGTTTCAAATCTATCTGTATGGTAGGACTTTGTGGTGGAGACGGATCATCAGCCTCTCGTGTTCTTGTCTCAGGCTAAGCATGAAAACGCAAGATTGCTGAGGTGGTCTTTATTGCTTCAACCGTATCAGTTCAGTATCCAATATATCCCAGGCAAATTGAATGTCGGTGCAGATTTCCTCAGTCGGCACCCCTGTGATCAAAATTAGAGTAGTGGCAGACGTGAGGAGTAATTTTACCTATGTGTATCGCTGGTTTTGGAACTTGCCATAGGCATGTTTTCAAGTGGGGAGATGTGTAGTGAAATTGACAGAGATACAACGGTAAAATACTCAAAAGATAACATTTAAGGATAAAAACATAATGCGTAGGCTGCTGATGTACATGATCGCCTAGACCGCGGGTCATCACCCTCCATAAAATTGACTTGCTAGACAGGAGGGAAACGGAGGATCAAAAAGGAAAAAATATGACTGGAAAGATTGCGTAGCAAGGCTAAAGAGACGCAATTGGGGGGGATGGAGGAAAGTAAAAATTCAAGTCCCCCAAATTGACACGAGGTACGGAATTGGACGTTTTGCGATACCAAGCGCTTGATTTGAATTTGAGCGGAAGAACGCAGATGTTAGGAATATTACAAAAATTTAAAAAGTAATTTTTCTTAATATTAATGCTAGGAATATAAAAATTAGCTGGCCAGATGGCCTATTCTGAGCAGTGAACTAATATGTTCTTAATTTTACAAACGGATAGATAATATTGAAGATAATGACAAAAGACAGTGTAGTTTACAACATCGCCAGACTGCCTTGAATAAAAAGTGTCACAATTTGCACACAAAAACACGACCTTGGGGACGCAAGTGTTCAAAGTTACTTATTATGGAGGAGAGGGTTTTTGAGCGGTAGCTGTGTCTAAATATAACTTTTTACGACAAAATTTTAAGGGGAGAGAAAGGTTGCTTCAAAAATCAAGCACATTTTTTTTTAGAAACACAAGTAGAGACGGACAGACTAACAGATAACCATCCATACTTGACTGAAGCATGACTGAAATGACTTTAGTGTAGAAATTTGAAATTTAAAGTACAACTAGGCAGTGATTGGCCACAGACAAGCATATCATTAGCGCTCAGAGCGCATTTGGGGTCATTCTTCAATAATTGTTCAGTGTTAGACACAGATTTTAAAGTGTGGTGTTTTCCCATATGAAAGCAAGTGAAGTAAATTTAGGGACGCCATCCTATAGCCAGCAGCTCAGCTGAGTTTTGCTAGCACTTCTGTGTTAATTATTCATAATCTGGTAAGATTGAAATTATTTCTTTATATATTTTGAATATTGTTTCATGTTCGAGTGATTTGATACTGCCATATCAAAATCTAGCATTACAAACAAGTAGGGATTTTGCTCTAGACCCCCCCCGCCCAAGTCAGGGTCTAGGGACCAACAAGGTACATAAACTACAGCAAGGATTATGCACGATAGATCAAGCGTTGAAACAGATTACCTATCTTCTTTTAGGGCCGACAACTAATAAATATTTTTCAGAATCTATAGTCTGGGAGGATCTATCGGATGTAAACCCACCATGGTAACTGTGCTGTTTGGTCAGAGAGATCTGACCTGTCTGTATGATGTGGTTGTTGTGTCAGTGTGGTGTCCAGACGTGGGTATAGAATAGATTTTGACACATAGCCCATACTTTGATTGCAGAGCTGTGAGTTTTCTATCTACAACAAAGCAGAGTCTATTCGGTGGGTGACTGTACTCGAGTGTATCTGTGCAGTTCTTGTGACAGAGACCACCATTATTGCCCGCCAGCACGGAGAGGTGGGACCGCAAGTTTTCAGCACCAGAGCTACAAAAAGATGAGTGAGCCTCTGGTCTGCTGGACATTCACCAACTATTGGTAGTGACTAATATCCCCGTAAAAAATTCCCACCATTTTCTGGACATTGTGTAGTCAATATAGACAGGTGTGATGAGGCCACCCCAACAGCACAAACAGTAAATATCCTCCCAAAGAGATGACTACTCGAACTTTTTTTAATAAAACTAACTAGTCTAGTACTTAAATAGGTACGCTCTTGCATTTATTATGTAACATTCCATGCATATTTTTCATAAATTTTCAATCCTTCTTTTAAAATCAGTTCTGGTCACAAAAAAACTTGATCCAGAACCAATAAATGTAATATAATTATATCAAAAACCTTATACACGTGAGTTAGTTCAGTGTATTTTAACACTTGTTAATCTTATTAGTCTTCTTAAATGTCTGTGGGTGTATTTATAACTAACACACCACATTACACATCATTACCCTAGACACTTTACGTAGCCACATTCATTAAGAAAAAAAAAAAAGTAAGTGTGAGGTCGTAGTGGTAGCAAGAAAGGCCTTCTGACAATTCTCAAATACATTTTATCTCAGGAGCCTTCACAGCTGGCCTCATACAATTTACATGTAGTAAGAACACCATCATACAATACCATCAATACCACTACAGCCCTATACTGCGGAAATGAAGCAAAAATGGCCGCAAATAATTTAACTCCCGAAAAATGCGTATATGGCCACGCAATATCTTTAAAAAAAGGACACTGGTGCAAATCCTGATCTAGCCTCTATAATCTTAATCTAGAATAATACTTTCTAATTCCCTACACCCCCATTCTAAACACATAAAGAAGAACCATAAAGCAGATGAGATCAAACTCCCTCGTGATCTCATCTTGAAAAAACGTAAATAATAGAAGGAGAAGAAACATGGAGAAGGATTTCCTGTAATCCCTCCTAAAAATAGTGAACAAATTGCAAGGAGAAAAAGACATGGGCCATTTGAAAGACAGAATCTCAGTACTTTCGTCACAGTCTCTTAGTTGTTCCATCAGATGATTGCCATTCTCATTCATTACTGTGGTGCGCATTGATCCAAGTTTCATCTAAATACACAAAATCATAACAATCTCTTCTCATTTCTCTGACCTCGCGTAAATATTTGCTTCTCATTGCAACTATATGAGGCTTCTCACAAATAAGGTTTCTACCACCAACATATTTTCTAAAAGTGAATCCCAAACTCCTAATAGTCCTCCATAGCGTAGATTTTGAAATATCAATGTCATTATTCTTTCTTAACCAAATTTTCAATTTCCTTAAAGTCACTGCCTCATTATTGTGAAACATATTGCAAATTTCTCTGCGGATCAATTCTCTGTCAAAATTATCCACCACTCTTGGCCTAATTTTCGTGTGTAAAACACTGGAATTAGACATTTCAGATGTCGCTATCCAGCGGTGCAATGATCGTTTGCTTATCCCCAAGGCGTGAATAGTCCTCTTTTGTGGGTTTGAAATAGAATGATATAGTTTTCCTCGAGTAGCTTCATTGCAGAAATACTTAAAAATCCTATTTGTGATTTGCTGTAATGTCATAAAATGTACTCGCAGACTCATTTTTTCTTCTTAACCACACAATAATTTTTGTAGACACACCTCTGATTGACAATGTGTGCGTTGCACCGGATATAAACTGTTTTATGTTCAAGAAGTGCGATTTCACGCAATTTCACTCAAAAATCATGCCAAATACTTGATAAACCAAAAATGTGCAAATGAGGTCGTATAATTTACTGTAGACATTTCAATATGTGTGCGTGTGATGTGTGTTGGCAAGTAGGATTTTATATTATATCGCAAAGAGACGAAAATTGAAACCAATGGCCGCATTTTAATGAAAAATTTAATTCATAGGGTCTATACCATTTCAAATTCACACACAAAATTTCACTTATATGCGTTATATATTCGCTGAGATATAGCATTTTGAAGTTGGGCAAAGCTAGTGAAACGTGCTATAGTCTTAAGTATTGGCTAATAATTTTTTACAGATATCATGAATTCCTAAAATTCTTGTTCCAAACAATCCATAGCTATTTCAGTTTCCCCATACCATCTTGTTTTCATACAACTTCTTTTCATTTCCACCATATTAATATCTTTCCAACACCACTAAAGGATGTAGAATCGGACACATATCTTGGCAGTATTGTTGTCTAAATCTTTTTTTGAAATTTCATGTAGATTTTTGTTTTACTGCCTTCTGATTTATTTGACTTGTTCCAGGTTTGATTTTTGTGAAAATGATTATTAGTGTGGAGATGTTTAGTTGGTATGGTTCTCATAAATTGTGTGTGTGTGTAGATGTGGGAAACAACACCAATTTTGAGTACAACTACCAGCCTATCTAACAATTCTCGTACATTTGCTGGTGGTCTCTGACAAGACAAAGAAAGAATACATAAAGAAGGGAAACCCCCCGAGGCCTGTAAACAGTAAATAAATATTACACACGCATAAAGGTATGTTTTCAGTCACTCGTAAGAAATAAAGAAGTAGAAAACTAGACAACAGAAAAACAACAGACATGAGTGGCTTACCGGGGAATCGAACCCAGGACCTTCTGTTTTTTCTGTTGTCTAGTTTTCTACTTTATTTCTCACGAGTGCCTGAAAACATACCTTTATGTGTGTGTGTGTAATATTTATTCACAGAAAGAAAAGCATTACTACCCTTCTTACAACATGGCTGAGGGAGTAGTTGTCTAATTAAGTTGACCCTGGTAACCCCAAGTTTAAGATTGTATTATTATGTTGTTGCAGCAGTGGTTTGTGTGGCAATGTGTTTGACATGAAGAGGTTGTCAGCTCCATACATGAAGAGGTTGTCAGCTCCATACATGAAGAGGTTGTCAGCTCCATACATGAAGAGGTTGTCAGCTCCATTCATGCACTGTCTCATATTAGTCACCTTGAACAGCGTGTCTGAGGGTGCAGCAGTTCTGTTCTTTCTTTGTCTTTGGGGGTCATCCACATATGATGTCACGCAGTGACGGAGGACTACAATTTTGTGACGAGTTGTGCTGATAGGTGGGTGGGTGGAGGAGGACTAAAATTTTTACGAGGTGTGCCAATAGGGAGGGGGGGTGTTTTGCAAAAATGTAATGACACACAAAAATGAGTGAGACTCGACTCTTTCATAAATGATGTCGGAACAAAATAGATATTTTAACCTATATCCTCAAAGTCTACTTGTATCTGCAATAGTGAATAAATCCATTGTGGACAACTTATATTAATATTATAATTTTAGCTGAAATATCAGATAATTGTTTTTAAATTATATATTTCCTTTTGTAATATAATATAATGCACACATCACTGCAGTAATTACACCTTAAATAGCAGACTCTTCCAAGGCCCTGTAATTGGTATGAGTACCCTTTAAACCATTTAATGAGGGTCTATTGGAAGGCAAGTCTGGTGCCAGCAGCCTCTGTCATTCCAGCTCCAATATCTTATATTAAAGTTGTTGCAGTTAATAAGCCAACTCATTGCGATGCTCATTTGTTGTAGTTAAAAGCTTTTGATCTCCCATAGCGTTTATTAAAGTTGTTATCCCCCTCAGTACAAGAGGAACCTATTATTGTGAGGTTTTGGTGCGGCTGGCAACCTCATCATGTGAAACGAATTGCCACAAAAACCACCACTACAAGTGCAGGCGAATGCTTGGTGAAGTCTTCCTTTGGACATCAATGATGGCTCTTTGCTCCACACAGAGTGCAAAAGAGTTGGTTCAGACTTCCTAGGAGCAACTACAATGCTGGCTCCATTTTTTTTTTTTTTTGCGTTCGCCCGCTAATACTCGAGGCGAAATCTCAGGTTATTATTTTTATGTCTAACCTGACATTGATTTTACGTGAGTATCCCTTTATTTCTTGTACAGAGACAGGTGTCCCTCGCCATTCAGGCAAATACTCGCCGATTTCGGAGGTACCCATTGCAGCTGGGTCGGCTCAGGAAACATTATTTTATAATACTTTAACATAAGTTTAACATTATTTTATGATACTTTAACATAAATTTAACATTATTTTATAATACTTTAAGTTTAACATTATGTTATGATACTTTAAGATAAGTAAGAACTGAAGTTATTGATGTGCTTACTTTGCATTTAATTTGAAATTAATTAAGCCACAATGAGTGACATATAAATAATTTAGTACCATTCGAGCAGCAAAACAGTTATTGTCAAAGCCTGATTAATTTTTACTTCAAGTGTTTTATTTTGTTTGCACTAGTTAACTAATTTTCATTGATAACATTCTTTATTTTCAGTAATAATAAAAAAAATGAGAAAAGGGTGGGTGTAGGTTATTTGTGACGTCACATAAGAGGGGATCTGGGTTTTTGTGACAATGTGTGACACGGGTTGGAGAGGGGGTTAAACAATGGCAAAAATTGTGTTATGTCATATATGGACGACCCCTTTGCAGAAAACCCCAGGAAATACACAGGGCATATATACTGTTCAAAAAAAGAAACGCAACTTTTTTGGTGTTACTTTTATAAAAGATATTCGCTGATTGGACATCAGTCAACCTATCGACTGTGTCCACCTGGTCATTAATTTCTCGTGGTTACCTGAATTGTACTCACCTCATGATTCGTGAGGTCATGAAAGAGGTCAAGGTCAAAACAACATTTTTGACAATAACTCGTGACAGGTTCATGAGAATCCCGTGAAACTTACTGAACACAAAACTCTCTGACCATATTATTGAATGCCTATAAAAGATTGACGCTCCTCGAATAAATCCAGTTGAAAATTCAATGCGCAAGTATGGCTCATCTCACTACAGAACAACGACTCATCATCATTGGACGTTTACAGACTGGACAGTCACAAAGTGTAGTGGCCAGACAATTTAATGTAGTTAGAAGCACCATTAGTCGCCTTTGGAGGCGATTTCAAGAAACTGGCTCAGTGGCAGACCGGCCGCGCAGTGGAAGACCCAGAGTCACAACTCCTGCCGAAGACCGCTTCATACGGCTGTGTCACCTCAGGAATCGACTTGCATCTGCATCCTCCACAGTCCAGTCAATGTCAGCAGCTCGTCGAATTTCAGATCAAACGGTCAGGAACCGGCTGCATGACTCTGGTCTTTGGGCTAGAAGACCCTACAAAGGTCCTGTTCTTACAGACCGGCATCGCCAGAACTGACTGCAGTGGGCGAACCAGCATCGTCAATGGACCGTTGGGAATGACTGGAGACGGGTTTGGTTTAGTGGTGAATCATTTTTTGTGCTCCAGCGACACGATAGACGGAAAAGAGTTTACCGCAGAGTCCATGAGCGCTACGCCCAGAACAGCGTTGATGAGGCTCCTCCACATGGTGGTGGAGGTGTACTGATGTGGGGGACGATCAACTTCATGGGAAGAAGTGACCTGGTGCAAATTGAAGGACACCTGAATGCGCAACGATATGTCGCTGAAATTCTTCGTCCTCACGTCCTTCCACTTCTGGCTGCACGAGGGTCGATTTTTCAGCAGGATAACGCTCGACCTCATGTGGCACAACTCACCACCTAGTTCCTTGCTGACAACAACGTCCAGACCATTCCGTGGCCAGCTATGTCATCAGACATGAACTCGACAGACGACTCCGCCAGCGAGACGTGGCTCCAGCCAATCTCCGACAGTTGTCTCTTGCACTGCGGGAAGAGTGGGCAGCCATCCCACAACAACAGATCCAACGGCTAATTGGATCCATGTCAAGGAGATGTCGTTCTCTGATAGAGGCCAGAGGAGGCCATACACCTTACTGAAACGGAGGCCTCAGTCGCAAAGAATAAAAGTCCAAACCAAATTTAATGAACATCATTTCATTGTTAAAGTCTGAAAGTTTCTTCATGCCAAGATTGAAACATTAATTCCATAAAATAAAATTTTGGTACAAGTTTGAAATTTGTGCAATAATGTTGCGTTTCTTTTTTTGAACAGTATATATATATATACTTTCAAAAGGGCTATCAAAACATTGGTTTAATGTTACAGTGTACCACTATTGCAGGAGACCAAAATCACACCAGCGAATGCAGAAGGTTTGGGGGATTACTTCTTGGTTCATATACTTCGTTATATTTATATATACTGCAATAATCTCGACAGAGTTTCTCCGCAGTTACATCTTTGAATCTAATTAGATTAACACAGGTACTGCCCTCACTTATTTATGTCTGCAAAATGGTGAGAAATTTAGACAGTATTCCCACATGGCTTTATGCAGAACATTTGAATAACTACAAAATTTTGCAGACTGCCCTATATGGGCACTTACAGCAGTATAAATAATATTGTTTCAAAAAGAGAGAAGTAGAGACTATTGATAGAATTTGATTGTTGCTTGTTTAATGAAAATTTGTGTGTGTGTGTATCCATAAATGTGTAGCTTTATTTTGTATACTCAGAACTGGCTTTAGGTTATGTAGCAAAAGCAACCACCTTGAACAACCTCATATACCGGGTATCTGTTTCGTGCTCAAGCAATTGAATCAAAACTTCCCAGAAAACAGTTCATTTGTTACTTCTGTGTGACTGGAACAAGTCTTGGACAAAAATTTAACAATTGACGCAAAAGGGAATAATGATATAGACACACACACAAAAAATGCAGACAGAGAAGTGACTGGAAGCATTCAGGGAATAATGTTCTGAAAAAAAAAGAATGAGACATGACTAGAAGCAAAAAGAGGAATAATGATCTTGAAAAAAAAAAGGCGTGACTTGAAGTAAAACGGAAATAATAATCTGGAAACAAAATTGGCTTGGGCTTGAATCAGAAAAGGAATAATGATCTCGGGAGGAAAAATAAAGAAGAAGAATGAAACAAGACTTGAAGCAACAAGGGAATAATGATCTTGGCAAAAAAATTAGAGAAAAAGGGGAATGTTCTGGAAAAAAAAAAAACAGAATGAGACGTGGCCCAAAGAAAACAAGGTAATAATGATCTGGGGGAGAAAAAAAAAGGATGAGTGATGACTTGAAGCAAAATGAAAATAATGAAAGCAAAAGCAGTAAAGTTACAAAAATCAGACTGTTCAGTTGTCGTGACAACAAGGATGGAATTTTGTGACTTTCTGTACCCTGAACTCATTTTGCTATCGATCACCTCATTTGTTTATGGACATGGCATGTGTGTTCTGGAATCCCCATGTCAAAAGAAGTGTTAGAGACTTCATTATACCAGGTCCAGCATTGAGAGTTGGGGGTGACCAGTTTCACAAGCAGTGATGGACCAACAACCACACGGAGATGAGAACTGGAGACAGAAATAAAAATGATGAGGATGGCACGGGACAGGAAGACTTGACATAAGTTTGTTGAAAGCTTATGCTCCTTGTGGGGGTTGAAGAGTGATGATAAAGCGGAAAGCTGACAGTCAGTCACGGTTCAGCTGTCACACCTCACGCTAAGGGGTTGGAGTGGCTAAGAGGTATGGCGTCCACCTCGAATTCTAAAGGTACCAGGTTTGATTCCTAGTAGAGGGAACATAATTTATGGAAATATTTTTCAGAACCAGCGGTCCTAACGATGTCATACTCCCCCCCTGGTTAGTGAGATCGGATACCTAGCCTTCTTGGAAAAGGGCGAAAAAATAGGTCCAGTGTTCACGTTAAAAATCCCATGGCTGTTGGATGTCGTTAAAAGTAGGCCATAAGGCCATTGACCTGACAAAATTAAAAAATTAGATACCTACCCACCACAAAAATATTTTTAAAATGTGTGATTCCTGTATACACACATTGGGATTCTCGCCAGTGCTACTGAGTTCGTGCACTGTGCTGAGATCCTCCTTGTGTGATCTAAGGGAGATCAGAGCACTGATGGAGTTGTCCGTGTGCAATGAAGATAGTCCTTAAAACCAAATCAAACCTCATGCTAAGCTTGTCATAAAGTGTTATGAGTTATATCATGAAAGTCATAGAGCTACAAGTAAATTACCGCAGATGAAGATATAAATTCAGTCTAAAATTACTTATAACTTTCTGTCTGATATTTATTTGTTGTTCATTAATGGCAAATGTATTTGAATATTTATGCTAGCATTATGTTTTCACATCTAGAATATTCATTTTAAAAATACGGAACTGTTCCAACATGTGACATACATGAGGGAACATTTTCTCTTATTTTTATAGTTTTCCTTTCCACTTAATTCTCACTTTCTTTCCCTTTTGTTTTTTGTTTATCCTGTCCCTGACAAAGGCCTTGTGGCCGCAACATAGGTTTTTTTCTTGTCCTTTCTTCTAGTAAGACGTATTACAATTTTTATTTTCATTTTACCGTTTTACCCTGTCTTACTAAAAAAAAAAAAAAACGTATATTTGGTTTCAGAAATATAGGAAGAAAATTGTCCACAACGCACACAAAATGCAACCTGATATCTATAATTTTACACTACTTGTGTATTTTACAGTTAAAATTGCAAAGTGAAAAGCAAGATTGTTGCATTTGATGTTATATATTTATTATAAATAATCTGAATGGTTTTCATCACTAAACATCATATTACATGTCGCTGCCTGACAGAATAAACTATAATACGCATAACTTTGCATTTGTGTGTGAGTAAATGTAATCACATACTGTGAGTCTGTCTGTATGTGATATTATGCTGCACAGAAGTGGTAAGAGATGAATTAATAAGGACACATAATATGATAGGAGGAAACACCTGATTTGGACAACAGTCTAGATGCCATAGATGTTGAAAGACACAGGAAACAATGTTCGTAATCAAATTGACAACACAATGATATGCAGGAGATTTTAGAGACAGTTTGATTTCATGAAAACTAAGCATGGAGCATCCTGCAGCAGTGACCATGTACAGGTAATAGGAAAACTGGGTTTAAAAAATATCAAATTAGCCATTATTAAATCGGACAAGAAAATGAGAGATATAACATTACAATACAGAATAGGTACACTGTCATAGATAAATGCTGTGTATACATGACCAATGCTAATGGAGTCAATACATCAAAAGAAATTATCCCAGGGATAAAAAATGCTGCACAGAAGAAATGGATGACAGATAGAATTTTGCAGCTAACATATATGCAAGAAGAAAGAATATGCAAGACACAAAATAATATGAAAAACTAAATAAAGAAGGAGTAAACAAAGGTGATAAATGTATTATGTAGAATGTAAACTGTAAATGCAAAGGCGTCACACTGGCACATTACATTGACAAGGTTGACTGGTGCATGTAGTTTGTGTGTACTAGTCATCTTGATGAAGGTTGATGGTCAACTCGAACCGACACAGTGTTGGATATACCGGTCACCTTGTCCATAAAGCATTGAGGCCCTGGCAAGGGACAGTGTTTATATTGAGTGAGAGTACATGTGTGAGTTACGCGAATGGGTGTACTGTTCTGTAGAGTTGATAGGTAACAATACACTCGTATCTAGAAGTCAATGACGGCTGGAACTACTGCTAACAGTTTCATACAGTTTAATGGGACGCACACTCTGACAACACAGCTACAGCCACTGGAACAGGTTGGCAACAACATCACATGCTTGAAAATGGTTTACGACATCAAAGATACATTCGTAAAGAATGTGAATATAACAGAACGTAAGTAGCTAGTCCCTCTGGGTTCTAGTTGTATTTACTTTCAAGCCTAACTGACTGATCACGTCAGTTAATGGCTCCCTGACAGAACCTCTTCTGACGAAGAATTACAAGCCGTAAATTAGTAGGCTTTTATGACGACAATCTCAAAACCACCAGTAGTGGCTTACAATAGTAGACATCTCTGTATCATCATCAGATAGTAAGGTATCCCTGTTCTCCAAACGATGATCCGCTTAGGCAAAGGCGAGATCCAAAAATGGTTCCTAACTTCGATGAGCTTCGCTCACTCCGAGCTGCATAATAAAGCATAAGTAAAGGGCGCTGTCCATCATATCAATAATGCTGTGTAGATTATATGCATAATAATGCAATGTATATCATACGAATAATGGTGCTGCTGGCAAAATGTCTCGAAAATCGTCAATCATATACATGTGCAGACCATAACATAGCTGCAGATCTAGGCATTTGAAAAGGTACAGTAACTGTCTCTCTTTACCTTACCATCCTAGAAAAACACTAGAAAAATAGCACCCGCCTTCCTTTGGCGCTAAGAATATATTCTGGGGAGGAACATAGACATAATAGTCACACAGACGATGTCACCTTCCCCCAGAATTTCACAGCAAAGAACAAATCTTCGGACTTCTGTCCGTACAGCGATCAGGATCCGCCCATCATCACGGAAGTCTCGACAACCACGATTCGACACATGCGCAGAAATGCGTGACCCCCAGAGTTCAACTCAAGATGGGCCGACGTAAATCTAAGTATTTCTCAACAAAAAGTGTTAACAGATGAATAAATATCTTTCTATATATATCTCTATATTCATTGCCTACAAAAGAATCTGTGCGTAACAGACTACCACACCCCCCGGGGAAAAAATGAAAATCATTTTTTTTCCATCTAAGAGCAACATACAATAGGCTCACAACGCATGAATAATGCGCAGATGAGAAATATCAGTAATTTATATAATGCCAAATAGGCTAAGTCGACGAATAGATCGACAAGTGAGAATATATCTCAACATCTCAGAGAAAGTATTTCTCTAAGTATAAATATTTCCAGAGAGGTGTCACCAACTTATACTACAATACTGGCAATATCAAAATCCATACAATAATTCATACAATAATTCCATATTAGGTACTATGAGTTCATGATTAACAAGGAAGAAAAAAATCATCAAAGGACCAGCGGTAAATACACATTAATGAACCGCTAAGTGGTGATACAATCAATATATCATATTACAAATGTGTACATATTTTGATATAGAAAAGAACTATTGTAGAGTTAGACGTATTAGAAAGTCCAAGACATAACAGTTAGGTGGAATCATGTGGGCATCTAGACAAAATGTCTGCCATCACATTTTCTGAGCCACGGATAGCTCGCACCGAAAAATGAAAAGGTAACCCCAAATAGTGATCTTCCCAAGTATCACTGAAAAGACAGATGTCGTCTAGGTATGCAATGACATCTGATCGATAAGATAGGATTCGACGCATCATGCGTACGAATGTAGCTGGGGCGTTCATAAGGCCGAAAGGCATGAAATTCCATTGAAACAAACCCCTAGGTGTAGAAAAAGCAGTAAGAGGTTTGGCGTGTTCAGATAAAGGAACTTGCCAATATCCCTTAGACAAGTCAAGTTTAGTGAAGAAATGAGATTTAGAAAGCCTAGTAAGTAGCTCTTCTAATAAAGGCATAGGTTCAGCATCGAATTTCGTAACTTGATTCAATTTGCGATAATCAACGCAAAGACGTATGTTATTGTCTATTTTCCGAACAATAACCATCGGCGAAGAATATGCTGAAGTGGATGGTTCGACTATTTTTAATTCTATCATCTCATCCAACTCTTTCTCGACCTGTGCTTGAACATGTATAGGGATAGGATAAGGTCTGACCCTAATAGGATTATGGTCAGTTAGAATAATGTCATGTTCAATGACATGGGTATGTCCAGGAATGTCAGTAAGGACATCCTAAAATGTTTGTAACATTGACGAGACTTGTCGCTGTTCCGCCATAGACAAATTAGGAGAAACAGTGACATGTTTCCATGATTCACTAGAATGAAGTGGAATCATCGGAAGAGGAAGATTCACATCCGAGAAACTTGTTTCCTCATCCTGTATTACGGACAGGGATGAGTAATGACCATGAGGGACTTGAGAATCATCCGTCGCCTGGAAAATAGGCTGCAAATAATCTGGACGTTCATGGAATTCCGTAAGCATGTTGATGTGGAAGGTTTTATGCTTCCCGTCAATATCGACAATATAGTTAACATCGGAAATTTTCGATATTATATCGTACAGACCTTTCCAAGAGATAAGAAGTCTGTTTTCCCTACAAGGTAGCAAAACAAATGCTTTGTCACCCGGACAAAGTTGTCGTAAGCGTCTCTTTTTATTGGCAAATTGCCTTGCCTTCTGTTTAGCAAATTCAGAAGAAGAAGTTGCTAATTTGCATGCTTCGATAATCTTGTGTCTAAGCGCGATGACATATTCGTAAGAAGATTTTGTGTCATCGTTAATATTATCAGCGGTTATAAGATCATGAAGCAAAGACATAGGGCCGCGCAGTTGCGCGCCAAAGACAAGTTCAAAGGGAGAAAATCCTGTATGTTCATTGGGGACCTTTCTGTAAGCAAAGAGGGCCGGGGTAAAACCCTGTCCCAATCTTGAGGATGATCCTCAGTTATCTTTCCAAGTAAGTTTTTGAGTGTTCTATTTAGGCGTTCGACCATCCCATTAGACATTGGGTGATAGATACTACTCAAAGATCTTTCTATCTGCAGAGTAGACATTACTTGAGACATGGTATCCGATACTAGTTGGGTGCCATGGTCTGATAATATTTCTCCGGGGAATCCCAGACGAGAAAATATGAGCCAAAGAGCGTCTGCAATATCAGCAGTAGAAATGCTCTTCAGAGGAATAGCCTCTGGCCAACGTGTGCACATGTCAACACACGTTAAGATAAACTGATGTCCTCTGGCAGACTTGATCTTAAACGGACCAATAATGTCTATTGCCATTTTCTGAAACGGCCGAATAGGAATATCTGCAGCCTGAATAGGTGCAGCATGGCGTGGACCTTTAGATTTCACTTCTTGGCATACTTTGCAAGATCGACAATAAATCTGTATGTCTTTGTTTACGAAAGGCCAAAAGAAAGCCGCAAGAACTCCTGACTTAGTACAGGAAAAACCCATATGTCCAGCACACTGAGAGTCATGAGCGTGCTGCAAAATTTTAACTCTCATATTCTTGGGGACAAGAATCTGCGAATGCATGGACTTAGTGGAGTCTTGAACCATACGTACAAGTACGCCATTCTTCAATGTAATCCAAGATTTACAATTTGTATCTTTATTTGGATCACCTTTTGTTGCAAGAGTGAAGAATTTCTTTAAGGAGGGATCATCTTCTTGTTGTTTTATAAACGAGTCACGAGAAATTACCAAGGAATCATCTTGGTTATGCGCTCCATTATCTTCAATAGATGAAGTTTGAGGCATATTAAGAGCTTGAGCTCTTGTGACTACTGCATTAGCAGTTTGCATATTTTGATTTTCCCAAACAGCAATTTGTTGTGGAGTGCATTCTTTGACTCCGTGAATACGACCGATGATAAGATCAGCAATCGGATTCGGCAGAAGACATGCGTGCACATCTCCCGTAAAGAAAGGAGTAGCAATCTTAATGATAGCAGTAGAGTACTTCTCGAAAGTGCCGCCGAATGTTACACATTTGACTACTTTGCCTGTGGCACGGGAAGGATCTATGAGTGACTGCCTAACACCAATGGTGGTGCATCCAGAATCAAAAAGAACTGAGACTGGAGTATCATTTACTAGACCTTTATGCAAGACAAGAGAACCTCTTCCATCATGCGCGACTGACGCAGGAAGAGCGGGAAGAGGGTGACCACAACTTAAAGTAGACACCGTAGTTGGTTCAAATAATGTTTTGCATTGGGGGCACTGAGATGCTCTCCCAAAATCAAAAGCAGAACATGCCATATTATTAGAGTTTTTATTATCATTAGTCTGATTACAGGCTTCATGGGACTCTTGCTGTGCAGAGTTTGCCTTATAATGTGATTTATGTCTTTTGTATTGTGATCTACCTCGATTATTATTGCCTCTGCAATTATTATTGTTTGCTCTATTGTAACCCCTACTTGGGTTTGAGTCATAGTTTTCATGGTTACAATTATCATGCTCATTATAATGAGAATCTCTGTAAGTTTGGTTTTGTTGTCTCCATGTTGGATGACTTGGATAGTTCCTATTATGACTTCCCTTGCGGAAATGTCTATAGTTGTGACAACCACTGTATCGAGGGCTGTCAGCTCGTCTCCAGTCCTTCGAAGAAGAACCCTGATATGATTGATTACCTTGGTTTTGATAATTATTCCAGTTACCCTTTTTATCAAACCTATTTTGAGCTCCTTGAAATTTGTGTGAGTAATTAGGATTGTATGGTGTTGCTGAAGATCTGGATTACTCTCCTTAATCTTAGTATTGCCAAAAGTTACGTCAGGATGTGCAGTGACATATTGGCAACAATATTCTTCCATTTGTTTTAGTGTTTTGGGTTTACGCTCATGTAGGAATTCAAGGAATGTTTTATTTACACAAGACATGATCTTGTCTCTAAGCAACAAGTCCATAAGTGCTTCATATGTTTTTTTCTGTTTTGGATAGCTCAATCCATCGTGTAAATGTAAGACGTGCTTTTGCAATGAATTCTGAGAATTCTACCCGTTTCAGGTACCATTGTCTTAAACAAAAGACGGTAACCTTCCTCTGTCAATTGATATTTTTTTATCAAGGCTGCTCTAATAACATCATAATTATCCCTATCAGCCTCTTCTACCAAGCTTAAACTAGTAAGAGAATCACCTTTCAAATTCTCTGATAACTGATTAGCATATTGTGATTTATCCACATTATGAGTTCGACAAGAACGTTCAAATCTATCCAGCCAGAATGTTATGTCGTCACTGGAAGGATTGAACGGTGGTAGCTTGACCTTATAAGTAGAAGGTTTTCCATTAGTACTAGATGACTGATTAACACCACTCACATTTGTCAATTTCAATTTCTCTATCTCAAAAGCTAAGAGTTTCTGTTCATGTTCCATCTTTGCTTTTTCTTTTCTTTCTTCAGATTCTCTGTCTAATCTCTTTTGTTCAGCCTCAGCTTCTCTGTTTAGCTGCATGTGCAACTTTTTTTCTTCTGATTCTCTGTCTAGTTGCATTTGAATCTTTTTTTCTTCTGATTCTCTGTCTAATCTCTTTTGTTCAGCCTCAGCTTCTCTGTCTAATCTCTTCTCTTCAGCCTCCCTTTCCTGTTGTAACTTTTTCTCTTCAGCCTTCTGTGCTTTGGCATATTGAGCAAGTGCAAACTCTTCTAATCTCTCCTCAGTTTTACCCAAGGCTATCCCTTGCTTGATAAAGTAGTCTAAAGTCGCCATAATGTTTAATGATATGTGACTAGTTATCTTAAATAATAATGCAATCTATTTCGAAGTAAATGGAAACAAGTTCTTAATAAACTTGATTAATCAGCTCACTTTATCCCAATCTCTGTGGGTGTTACGGTAGATTAATTGGCATTGTCTGCTAGAGGTTAGCAGCATGCGATTTTAGGGGTTACAACGTTTAATGTAATGTAAAAAGTATTATTAGCCTAGTGAACGCTGTGACGTTTCAGCGTTGGTAGTCACGCACGGTGACCAAGAGACGGGACCCCTTTTCAAATGACCGTCAAACGGAGAAGACGTGTCTTTATATTCTTATAGTGTCGGGCAGGGAAAGCCACACGGTTATATTGTATTTTCTCATGGACATGGGTCAGTCCACTGTTATGATGAAGAAAGATGAAGTTACAGGTTAGTAATTGACTAAACCTTGTCGAGATGAATTAACAGTCCTTTTTTTAGTGATACTAGTGCCAGACGCATAATCTCACTGTCGGTTGTTGGATTTTCCAACCACGCGTGCATATAGTTATGTCGTTCTGCCTACGGTAATTCAGATTACGAGACAAAGGACTGATATGCAAGATAGCTAATTCAACATAGGATTCTAATTTATATTTGTGATGTAATTCATGATCAACGTACGATGTCTACAGAATGTATAATAAATTGTTTGTTTGGACTCTAGCCATGACTTATCCAGTCTATAAACATTTGGGAATTCAATCATCATTATCATGGTCTCATGTTAATTTAACCCACATTCGCGTACTTAACATCAAAGGCACGAAGCTCTAAAGAAGATGAACTGTAAACCCAGATTACACGATTAACTATCAAGCTCTCAACAATCCGTTGGGCTAATTTTACCGAACCGCCTGTAAAAACTGGTGGCCGCCCCTGCAACAACTGGTGGCCATTGATGGGGAACGAAAGAAAGAATTAGTTGGCCATCGCTGAACGAAAGAAAAAAGGAAAACTTTTCTTCTTTACATACTTTTACAAACTGTTTACCATTACAAGAAAGTCACATGATGCATAAAAACGACGTTCAACGCATGACTACGAAATGCCAATCTGACGTCACTACATCATGCGTAGATGCCGCGCTTTGAAAGTACAACCGTCAACGCATTCCAAGTTGATGAAGATTTACATGATCAAGAAGACCAGACGATTGAATACGGTTATCAACCAATCAAGAGCAAACAGTACTAGGCATTGATCTAGTCCGTTGATGAACTTGACATCGCCGGAGCCTTTTAAAGATAAGTTTAGACTTAGGACGATTGTCCGTCATATAGCACAATACTAAGTCCATTTCGCAGTGCAGGCATGTCCTCTCTATTTATTATATATGTTATATCTGTTTTTTCCGTTGATGTTGTCCCTTATTTGTGGGTATGGATGGGCGGCGGTTTGGAATGAATAACATGGCTCTGAGGATGCCGATATTCATTCTGAATGTTCCTTAAGGCCGTTAGTTAATTGCTTTTTAACGAAGAACCCATCGACGACATTCCGATGATTTTCGTTCGTTCGTAATTGCAATTAATTGACCTTGCATGTTAGATGTCCAGTCTAGTTATAATTGGGGTATTCTAGTGTATTTAGTTCTAATTTTTATTCAGTTTTGTAACAATGTTTGTAACCTATCGTGTTTTTTTCTGACCTTACTATCATTCAGTTTATATTTTTTTGTACAATCGTCAATGAGTCCATGTATACGTCACTAATTTTTGTGTACGCAGGTTAGTTTTCTATTCAGTTCATTCTTAATCTCTCACTTCCGTTTTATACCACTTAGTTATAAATGCATTTTTTATTGTGAAAATGTCTTGTCGTATGGTAATACTGTTCTGTAATCCTTGGTTAACACATTGTATTGTTTGTCTTCATTTCATCCTTTTATAATTTAATATTAATGCTATAATTTCTTCATTAATAATAGTGTAGATGAATATGATTAAATTTTTATGACTTTTAAGGAGGAATTAGGGACTTTGCACCTATTTGCAGTGGTGGTCCAAGAAATGGGCAATGCACTTTATAGCTCATGATTATGGCATAATATACCATGATTAATTATTATAACTATAACATATTAAGACATATTAAATGTTAATTAGTATATTTTCTCATTACTACAGTGTAAACTTCATAACTATTAAGATTAAATAACCTAACTGTTTAGGGATAATACCCATAATTATTTAATACTAATATGAAGTGCATGATATAATTTCAGCACCTTATATAACTATCATAACTATTTATGATAGATATATTAAGTTGATATATATAATAATTTTTTTACAAAATATTATAGATTTGTGGAACTTATAAATAACAGTACAGGAATATTGCAATTTCTTATATTGATTATTCATTCGTTTTTGAGTAATTAGAATTATTCGACATATATTCTAGTGGTTGATTACTAGAACATAAGTAATTGAATACTTAAATAAATCAACTTCAATAATGCTTACCTTGGATCATTTCATTAAAATTGGAAAAGATTGTAACAAAAAGGGAGATGCACTCCTGGAATTTGCGGAACAACAACTTGCGAACCATAAGGCAGAAGAGGCTGAAAGGAAAGCTATTGCTAAGGCAGAGATGGAAGAACTTGAAAGAAACGAGGCTGAAAGGAATGCTATTGATAAGGCAGAGAAGGCAGACCTTGCAAGAAAAGAGGCTGAAAAGAAAGCGATTGCTAAGGAGGAGGAAGAAAGAAACGAGGCAAGAGACGAAATCCTACGGATTGAAGAAGAGAATAAATTGAAACGACAGGAGATCATACTGCAGCAAGAAATGGAATTGCAACAGCTTAAATTGGAAACAGCAAAACTTAATTCGCAGGGTGTTGCAGCAAGCCAAAATGATAATGCTCCAATCGGGATCTTCTTCCAACGACTTAAGGGCAATTATTTACTTTAAGCTACCACCGTTCAAGTTACACGTGGACGATCTATCATCATGGCTGGCGCGCTTTGAGGATATATGTAAGGTCAATTAAACCATTGACAAAAATCGCATCCAAGCATGGGCACTTGTGAAACTCAAGGAATTTCTGGATGGCGAACCTGCAAGTGCAGCACAAATATTGTATCCCGACATTAGCCACAGACGATGAGGCCATTAAGACTTTGTTATTACGTGGTTCCATTTGAACGAAGAGGCATGTAGATTACGTTTTCAAAAGTTTGTTGCCAGATAATAATAACTAGACTTTACAAGGTTTTATTGCTAACATACGCAATACTTTTAACAGATGGGTTGAACTAGCAGGTGTCAACAAATCTTACGACAAGTTAGTCGATTTGTTATTGATTGGGGATAAAGTGTTATCTTCTGTCAGCCCACCGTTCTTTGCTTATCTGCAAGAACGTAAACCAGAAACTATTGATGAGTTAGAAAAAATTTCATTAAATTACTGCACCGCTCATCCGAAAGCTAACATTTCTGGCTCGTTAATATAGAACCACTTCCTGTAGCCTCCAATAATGGCATATCATAGTAATAACAAACCTAGAACACACAGTGTGGACAGAGGTAGGTTCAAGGGAAACTATGACGCATTTATTTTTTCATAAGGGACAGTAATAGCTCATTAACAATACCCGGTCACATAACTTTAATAGAGGAAGACCACAAAAACAGAAATTTATTCACCTCAGTCCAGATACAACAGTAATCCACGTAACTCAAGTTAAAAAACGTTAAATCGTTCATATAATGATAATAACGGTAACAATTGGGAACAACAGCGATAATTATAACTCGAGACATCGAGATAACAGTTACAATAGAGGAACAACGGAATAATTCAACTGATTATTCTCGTAGATCGACTGACAAATTATAATCATAATACAGGGGCAGCCGTTACTACTGCTACAACCCCTGGGTCTTTCAGAGTTCACCTACTAATAACAAAATACAGTCCTCGTCTACTTGTTTTGCAGTGAATTATAACGTGGCAAATAGTTGCCCAAAATGTAATCTTATATTTCAGAAGGCAAAAGAGACACAGTTCTGAACTGCGGACACTTCTACCAGTAGTCAGTCTAGCAGTCAATGACGGGACAGGCTCGCTGATCTTCAACAGAGGAAAAATTAATCTACCCATCGTCTCAGTCTTAAAAGATTCGGGATAGACAACGATCGGAATCCGTCAGTCACTTGTTTCATCCAAAATTGTGCAACTGGAGAAAACATGTCAGGTGTATGACCTTTGGTGGAACCATAGAATGTTATCCAACTGCTATTATACATATTGATACACCTTTTTTCACAGGCAACGTTAAAGCATGCATGTTAAGAAACCCAATTGCCGACCTTATGGTGGGATGCATACACGGGAGTAAAGATTGCACACCAGAAGAGATTATTGAATGGGAAAAAAATAATCTATGCATCGGAAATGCAGCAATAACCAGAGCACATACAAAACAATTAGAGACTATGGACACTGAAAACAAGGAAACAGACGATCATGAAAGTATCGAGATTCATTCTGCTATTGACCGAGTATCCTTTGCTGCAAAACAGAAGGAAGACAGGTCATTAACAAAATTTTTTGCACTGGTAGACAAAGTTGGCAATCTTGCTATGAACAATAATAATAGTCATTGGTTTATTATTAAAAATGACATTCTACTAAGATGTTTTATGGATAAAACTCATGTAAGACAACAGGTCATGGTACCTTTTGCTTTTAGACGGTACATACTTTCAACGCTGATGCACTACATCTGATCTTCTCTAGAGTAGGTTTTCCTAGTAAACTTTTGTCAGATCATGGATCTCAATTTATTTCTGAGACTATGACAGAAGTAATGAAGACTTGGAATATCGATAGAAATCTCAGCAGCATTTATCACCCAATGAGTAATGGTGCTGTAGAAAGACTTAACCGCACACTCAAACAAATGTTACATAAAGTTACAGTTAACCATCCACAGGACTGGGACAGAGTACTCCCAGCGGTGTTATTCGCTTATCGAGAGGTGCCACATGAACAAACTGGCTTCTCTCCGTTTCAATTAGTCTTTGGCGCTCCACCAAGAGGTCCTATGGGACTAATAAAAGACTTATTGATTGACTCCGAGATGACTCAGGATACCCAGTCATCCTATGAATACGTAATTAATCTCCGGAATAACATTATTGATGCCTGCAAAATGGCAACAGCGTCATCTGAGGCTGCTAAAGAAAAAGCTAGAACTTTCCAAAACAGTAGTAGACGATTACATCAATTATTTCCAGGAGATCAAGCTTATGTGTTATTGCCACATTACAATAATAAACTACTCATCTCGTGGAACGGTCCATACCAGGTTATCAATAAGATTTCTGATGTTGATTATGTCCTGGACATTAAGGGACATCATAAAATATTCCACATAAATATGCTCAAACAATTTCATACTCGACCTGAACATCTACAAGCTATTTTTCATGAACTAGATGACACTGTCGTACCTAGATGTCACTATTCTAATTTGTCTGTTATCCAGGAAGAAGAATCTTCTTTTCCTGAGGTACAGTTAGCTTTACCTGTACCTGTAGTACAGCCTAGTGAATCTTGGCGGGACGTAACCATCTCTTCGTCGGTTACACCGCAACAGCATCAACAGATTGCTGAACTTCTACAATCTTATCCAGATGTGTTGACCGACGTTCCAGGTCGCACATCAGTCATTAGTCATGACATCACTCTTAACGATGATACTCCAATTCGGGTACATCCATATTCTGTTCCTCTACACTTTCTTACTAAAACTACTAAGGAACTTGAACAGATGTTATCTTTAGGAATTATTGAAACTAGTAATTCCCCATTTTCTTCTCCATTAGTTATTGTCCGAAAGAAGGACAATAACATTAGACTATGCGTCGACTATAGAAAATTAAATGCACAAACGATAGTTGATAGCGAACCACATCCACTTCTCGACGACTTACTGCCACGTCTATCGACTGCAACTATATTCACTAAGATAGACTTAACTAAAGGTTATTGGCAGATACCACTAACCGAAAAAGCTAAATACTACACAGCGTTTTCCACTCCGCAAGGTCTATACCAGTGGAATGTTATGCCTTTTGGGCTTGTTAACGCTCCAGCTACCTTTGTTCGCATGATGCGACACATTTTTTTCAGGTAGACCAGACATTATTACATACATAGACGACATATGCTTATTTAGTTCATCTTTTGAGGAACATTTTTTGGGTCTTGAAAACGTTTTGGACACATTAAGAAGGAACAATTTAACTGCTAAACCCACAAAATTACAAGTAGCATTTCATGAAATAACTTTTTTGGGTCACATTATTGGAGCAGGATATATCCGAACACTACCCAGTACGGTTTCTAAAATTTTAAACATTTCCGTTCCTCAAACGAAGAAACAGGTTAGAAGCTTGTTAGGTCTAGTCCAATATTACAGTAGATTCGTACCTAACTTGTCATCTATCACGGCTGTCTTGTCCTCATTATTAAAGAAGGACATGCCAGTGAAGGTGACATGGACTAGTGAGTGTAATAATGTTTTCCTTAATATTATTAACATATTTTCAAACCCACCAATCTTGAGACTAACTGATGCTTCCAAAAAGTTTATTCTCCGAACAGATGCGAGTAACTACAGAATTGGCGCATGTTTGCTCCAATATCATGACGACATCCTCCATCCAAACTTGTACGTCTCACGGAAACTGAAACCACCAGAAGTCAAATACTCAACTGTCGACCGCGAACTTTTAGCAGTGGTGTGGGCAATAACGAAGTTGGAAAAGTTCCTGCTGGGAGCCCCGTTCGTAGTACAGACAGACCAGAAAGCCGTAGCATCACTACGACGGGCGAATCATAAAAGTCCAAAGCTCACCAGATTCGCTATTCTCCTTCAACCTTTTGACTTCTCAATCGAGTACATCACAGGAGCAGATAACGTCTTGGCAGATACTCTATCGCTATTCTCCTTCAACCTTTTGACTTCTCAATCGAGTACATCACAGGAGCAGATAACGTCTTGGCAGATACTCTATCTCGAAATCCTACTGATGTCGAGTCCTGAACTATATTAACGTCGTAGATACTTACTCAAAATAAATAGCACTATAATGGCTGTTCTATATAGACATGAACTATTGCCTACAATACAAGTATCTGCTTACTAAAGACTATATACGAAATGAATGAAATCAATTGACTCTATGTTCGTATTTACGCCAGGACTTTGCTTGATATCCTTTAATGATAAAACTATTGGACACATTTCCGTGCATCAAGTGAACATAATAGAAAACACTATCAAAGTAACTCAGTATGCGACATGAACTATTGATAATAACGTCGATACTTATGAACTGAAACACTTAAACATTTGTTTGTTAATTGGAATTCACAAGGATCAAGCCTACGTATGGATCATCTTATCCAACTTTAATTAATTTTAATTAAGTCGTTAAAATAATGGAAATTAAAATGAAAGTGAGATAAATATTGAAAAAAAAAAAATGAAATTTGGAAAAAAATTAAAGAAGAAAAAAAATAAGAACTCACATGATTCTTAGATAATGTTATTGTATGTAACTATTATATTATATAGTTAATAATTACTACATTATTGTTTAAATTGGTTAATTTAGATAGGTATTAACAACTTAATACTAAACTTAATTAATGTCCAACACACATAACTAAGTTAAATTTATACATTACTTTTTTCTCCACTTTATTCTTTATTTATTTATTTCTCTCTTTAACATATCCTTTCATTTTTCTTACATTAGATTTTCAACAACTTTTTTCTTATTACACACTCAATATAATTAATTGGTTTAATTTTAACTCTTTAGATTAGTCTGACATGACATTTCATTGCGACATATTTTGAGTTAAGTAATTATTTAATTAGATATCAACATTAGCCATTCTCTTTTAGTTCATATAAAATTTATGTATAACATTTATGTATAATATGATAATTAATATATTAGATGACTGTTAGTTAGTCGACATGACCACGACGTCTGTTCTAGACAGAACATCGTAGGCCATATGCCGCATTTTTGTTAAATTTTTTGATATTGTTAAATTTTTTGATATTCATTCAGATAGGTTTTTGAAAAAAAAACTATCTAATAGATTTTTTTCCCCCCGGTGGACAGGGAATTGTTACGGTAGATTAATTGGCATTGTCTGCTAGAGGTTATCAGCATGCGATTTTAGGGGTTACAACGTTTAATGTAATGTAAAAAGTATTATTAGCCTAGTGAACGCTGTGACGTTTCAGCATTGGTAGTCACGCACGGTGACCAAGAGACGGGACGCCTTTTCAAATGACCGTCAAACGGAGAAGACGTGTCTTTATATTCTTATAGTGTCGGGCAGGGAAAGCCACACGGTTATATTGTATTTTCTCATGGACATGGGTCAGTCCACTGTTATGATGAAGAAAGATGAAGTTACAGGTTAGTAATTGACTAAACCTTGTCGAGATGAATTAACAGTCCTTTTTTTAGTGATACTAGTGCCAGACGCATAATCTCACTGTCGGTCGTTGGATTTTCCAACCACGCGTGCATATAGTTATATGTCGTTCTGCCTACGGTAATTCAGATTACGAGACAAAGGACTGATATGCAAGATAGCTAACTCAACATAGGATTCTAATTTATATTTGTGATGTAATTCATGATCAACGTACGATGTCTACAGAATGTATAATAAATTGTTTGTTTGGACTCTAGCCATGACTTATCCAGTCTATAAACATTTGGGAATTCAATCATCATTATCATGGTCTCAAGTTAATTTAACCCACATTCGCGTACTTAACATCAAAGGCACGAAGCTCTAAAGAAGATGAACTGTAAACCCAGATTACACGATTAACTATCAAGCTCTCAACAATCCGTTGGGCTAATTTTACCGAACCGCCTGTAAAAACTGGTGGCCGCCCCTGCAACAGTGGGAGACAAGCCTTTATTAAGGTCTTGTATAATCAACTGTATAATAATAATAATAATCCACTACCAGTTGATTTTATACCACAAGTGCACTACACAGCTAATAGTGCATCATAAATAGCATATGTCAACCAACAACATAATAGCATATGTCAACCAACAACATAAACAAAGGACAATCATAAAAGACAATATGCAAACATTCGCAGGAATCAAATAAATCAAATAGGAAAACTAAAGAAAATTATCACAGAACCTGTGATGACAACTGTGAGGAAATAAACAAAACAAATGACGTCACAGTGTATAAATATAAAGGGTGTATACAACTAAATGAAAGTAACGATTAGACCTACAAATACAAACAAATCAAAACAAAACTGAAAAACAGAAAAAATATTACAAAAACAACGATAGGTACAGCTCGTCACAGCTAAAAAAAATAGCAACAAATGTTGCCAGCAAATTTTCAATCAAGAAAATTGCACCTACAGAACACTAATATAGGACCTCTATGACGTGGTATCCCTATATTAGTCACCTGCCCAACCTACCCGCAGAAATATACACAACAATATCACATGTAAACATGTAAACATAAATATATATAGCATATAATAGACTGTGTTGCAACGAAGGCTCAGTTGTTACAATATAATGGTACTGTAATTTAAATAAATAATTAATTCTGGCCTTAAATATTACAAAGTTCAACACAACATAGCAGTGCAAGAAGATCCACCGTTGATGGTTCCTATAGCTATCACACGTAGGACTTCTGACTTCACTTGCACTGTACTTCTTGCAAAATAGTTAAATGTACGCTTGAAAAAATGATGTGTAGACTGTCTGTATGAAGCAAACAAAGTCTGACCTAATTACAGCATTATGCTTGCCAGGACAAGTCACGTGAGAAAAATGCTGACATCGACTGTGGACTTGTACTGTTGGTGTTCGTGTGTCGTATCAGGTGTCAGGAAACAATCAGTAGTTGACTTCAAAATGGTGTACACTGCGAAGGTTAGACCCAGGAATCTGGCCGCCACATTGATGAGTATTAAATGTTGGAGTAGGATCGGTTGATGTGGTATAATTCTGGTTACCACATTGATACAGGTATTATGTAGAATGTAAACTGTAAATGCAAAGGCGTCACACTGCCACATTACATTGACAAGGGTGACTGTGGTGCATGTAGTTTGTGTGTACTAGTCATCTTGATGAAGGTTGATGGTCAACTCGAACTGACACAGTGTTGGATATACCGGTCACCTTGTCCATAAAGCATTGAGGCCCTGGCAAGGGACAGTGTTTATATTGAGTGAGAGTACATGTGTGAGTTACGCGAATGGGTGTACTGTTCTGTAGAGTTGATAGGTAACAATGCACTCATACACTCGTATCTAGAAGTCAATGACGGCTGGAACTACTGCTAACAGTTTCATACAGTTTAATGGGACGCACACTCTGACAACACAGCTACAGCCACTGGAACAGGTTGGCAACAACATCACATGCTTGAAAATGGTTTACGACATCAAAGATACATTCGTAAAGAATGTGAATATAACAGAACGTAAGTAGCTAGTCCCTCTGGGTTCTAGTTGTATTTACTTTCAAGCCTAACTGACTGATCACGTCAGTTAATGTTCTCAAATATTTATCATCAATGGCTCCCTGACAGAACCTCTTCTGACGAAGAATTACAAGCCGTAAATTAGTAGGCTTTTATGACGACAATCTCAAAACCACCAGTAGTGGCTTACAATAGTAGACATCTCTGTATCATCATCAGATAGTAAGGTATCCCTGTTCTCCGAACGATGATCCGCTTAGGCAAAGGCGAGATCCAAAAATGGCTCCTAACTTCGATGAGCTTCGCTCACTCCGAAGCTGCATAATAAAGCATAAGTAAAGGGTGCTGTCCATCATATCAATAATGTTGTGTAGATTATATGCATAATAATGCAATGTATATCATACGAATAATGGTGCTGCTGGCAAAATGTCATCTCGAAAATAGTCAATCATATACATGTGCAGACCATAACATTGCTGCAGATCTAGGCATTTGAAAAGGTACAGTAACTGTCTCTCTTTACCTTACCATCCTAGAAAAACACTAGAAAAATAGCACCCGCCTTCCTTTGGCGCTAAGAATATATTCTGGGGAGGAACATAGACATAATAGTCACACAGACGATGTCACCTTCCCCCAGAATTTCACAGCAAAGAACAAATCTTCGGACTTCTGTCCGTACAGCGATCAGGATCTGCCCATCATCACGGAAGTCTCTCTCGACAACCACGATTCGACACATGCGCAGAAACGCGTGACCCCCAGAGTTCAACTCAAGATGGGCCGACGTAAATCTAAGTATTTCTCAACAAAAAGTGTTAGATGAATAAATATCTTTCTATATATATCTCTATATTCATTGCCTACAACAGAATCTGTGCGTAACAAAAGGTAAAAAGTTCCCACAGCAGATACTGCCATAGGGGAGTGAAGTGTTAGAGGCTTCACCAAACTAGGTTCAGCTTATAAACAAAGGTAAGACATAAGACAAAGCCTGGCTAAATCAGAGAGCTTGAAGTGAAGCATAGAATAAGATACGAAGTATGTACAGAAGCTAATAAATGAGTTAACTGGAAGTAGAACATTTCAAATCAAAAGTAGGAACAATATTAATGGGTCAAGATAGTAACAGAGTGATGGACATAATGTTTACAAGAGCTCTGTGATGATGAAAGATTAGAATGAAATATTCAAGACAACTGTAAAGGACTACCAAAACAAACTGTTCTCTGTTTGCCTTTTTGTTGTTCCATCATGGTCAGGACTTTTACTGTGGTGGTTTGTAATTTAAATTGACTGCATGTTTTAGTGGCCTATGGTTACTTCTTTCCATTTATTCTTGCACTGTTCTGTGTTTGTATGCTAGGTCTTTTGTGGCAAAGGTCAGGTCTCAAGTTATTGCTGTTTTCCACTGCCTTGAGAAAGGGGTTGATACGTTTATTATCTGGTTGATTGTCTGACAGTCATCATATATTTCCCAGTCTTCCATTACCTCTTCTCTGGCATCAATTTCTCTGTATACCAATCTTTCTGAGTGGCTGTTAGTCCCCAACCATAATACAATTATTAAATTAGTCACCATGTGACTACAATCTACATTTTTCCCTCAGACTTCTCATTTGTTACAGAAAGCTGAAACACTTGGCAAGTTTTTATTTGCTGCTGTTCACTCTTTACTACGCAGATTGTATGAAGTAGACTTTCAGTGAAACTCTTATTTCTCCATTGTTAAATTTTGTGACTACTCCCAGCATGGACTCCAAATACACATCAGCTGCTTTTTCAGGTGTTCAACTGAAGACCAAGCTATCTCTTATTGTGTATTTTTTTAAAAATGACCATTTTGGACAAATTAACTATCCTTGCTATCAAGATTAGACATAAATATGTCCAGAAGTATACAGTCCTCCAATAACAGATAAGATGACAAGCTCGTGCTGACCACAGATTCATTATTATTTCCTTTCTTCTCCTTCTGGAGCTTGGAGCCACTAGTTCAGATGGCACTTCTGGAGCTTGGAGCTACTAGTTCAGATGGCCCTTCTGGAGCTTGGAGCTACTAGTTCAGATGGCCCTTCTGGAGCTTGGAGCTACTAGTTCAGATGGCCCTTCTGGAGCTTGGAGCCACTAGTTCAGATGGCCCTTCTGGAGCTTGGAGCCACTAGTTCAGATGGCCCTTCTGGAGCTTGGAGCCACTAGTTCAGATGGCCCTTCTGGAGCTTGGAGCTACTAGTTCAGATGGCCCTTCTGGAGCTTGGAGCCACTAGTTCAGATGGCCCTTCTGGAGCTTGGAGCCACTAGTTCAGATGGCCCTTCTGGAGCTTGGAGCTACTAGTTCAGATGGCCCTTCTGGAGCTTGGAGCCACTAGTTCAGATGGCCCTTCTGGAGCTTGGAGCCACTAGTTCAGATGGCCCTTCTGGAGCTTGGAGCCACGAGCCACTAGTTCAGATGGCCCTTCTGGAGCTTGGAGCCACTAGTTCAGATGGCCCTTCTGGAGCTTGGAGCCACTAGTTCAGATGGCCCCACTGAGGAAACCTTTGCCAAAGTATGAACATGTGCCATGTTGGTTTATGCAGCAGTTTGTTTTATAAGATGAGATTGCCAGCTCCATGCACAATCTACGACATGCCTGTGGAATCAATAGTCCTATACCTTTTCCTTTACTAAACTTGTTGAGTCTCCTATTGTCCTCTATTTTTTTGGGTAATTAAAAATTGAAAATAAACAGCCCTTTACTTGCACATTATGTTTTTTTTTAAAAATAAAATTTTGCCTCATTGGGGTGAAGCACGGCCCGTTCAACCTTGTCGGTTATATAAGGGCACATGTCCAAATATAAAAGACCTTTATGTCTGATGACGTTAATAAAATGCAGTGCACATTTATGTATTGTTTTGTTGTATACATTCCCATTATGTTATATTGTACATATCTGTCAGAAATAGATTTTATGTTAAAATTAAGAGGATTTTAAGTTGTAATTTTGATTATTCACAAATTCTTCTTTATGTACTATCTTCACACTTGAACCTCCTCATGAGTGTGACATAAACAGGACAACTGTCTCACTAAAACCACATCTGTTTGCACTAATGAGACAAACTAATTTATGTATTCTTATACCTGGAATAAAGATATATTACCATATGACAAGATCACCAATTTGGACTGAGGATAACAACCGGTTAAGTACCAGTAGATCAAGAGATGAGTAGAAGACACTGGAGACTGATAGGACACATAATGAGGAAACCTGCTGATTGCACTGCAAGGCAGTCCTTGTTCTAGAATCCTCATGGTAATACACGTAAAAGAGAAATGGAGAATGAAACTAATGGGATAAAGAAGAGAAGATGGGCTCATGAAAAATAAATGGAAACAAAATAATTTGTGTTTTTTTATGCAGCTTAAAATGAAGTCTTCATTATCATCAAGGTAAAGCTGAAAAAAACCACACATCATCTGCAACACTGCACATAAAACAGAACAGTAATAAACAAAACAACAAATTATTTTCACCACTAAGATTAAATCATAAATGCAATCATATCTTATAACATGAAATTTAAAGTAACATACAAAGATCTTAATGTATCCTGTTTAGAGTAGCACGGTTAGTGTAAATATGAGTAATATTTTTTAGCATGAAGTTGTATCATATGAACTACCAGAAATAAAAGAATTTGGTTTTCATGTAAACATTTCTCACTTATACAAACAGATTCACATATACTCTAACAGAAATAAATACACCTGTTCTTGGTGTGAAGATTTCTCTATATTTTATGCATGGTGACTGAAACATCACTTCCTATTTTTAATTGATTATATCTTCACTCCTATGCAACTAATTTATATGAGAGAGCTGACAGACTAGCATCTAGAGCACCAACAGTGGGGACACTGGATATGGATAAGGGAGAAATACTGAGAACAATTAATGATCGCCTGTTAGAGAATGACACTGCAATAGATAAATCATCAAGGTTAAAACTCTTGGAATTTGGCATGAAACGTAAAGCTAGTAGAGATGGACATGAGAGGATGCATCCGTCATGTTTATAACCAGCGAGCTACAGGAACAGTTAGCATTCACACTCTTCGACATATACTAAGGGAGACTAAGCACTTATGAGTGCAATGATGTCAATTCTGTTCAACAATAACAACAACAATAACAATATATGAAACAAATGTCTCAATAAAGACAACTGCCATTTTATTACATAAAATGCTATGTCAATTAACATTACAACCCAAAATGAGATCCTGTTTGTTCAACACATGATTTCATAGCAAGCAGCAATTTTTACTGTCTCTTGTAACTTCAGTTTATTGGCTATTTCAGATTTTATTTTGATTCTCAGAATAGTAAATAAAACATTTGGCAAATGGTAGTGATTGCTCGTTATTCAGACATTTGTTTCATGTATATCCATCCAAATGATACAAGTCAGGATATCAACACTTAAATATAGGAAGTGATTTTTTTCAATATACCGTACCCTGTATATCACGAACCAAGAGACAGAATCTGTTTATTTATGATGACATCTCACACATACGCTACAACAGGTGACTCCATCTATTCTTGGCCCAAGAAAATCAGTCAAAACAATACAGCCATAATATGTTTGCCTGCACTTTAATGCTTATTCTTAATTGTTAGAATAACAAAAAAAAAACATGGAAAGACCTCGAATGGATGGCATAAGACATAAAGGCCTGAGTTTGGAGGGGAGGGGGCTGAAAGTTGATGACAATGTAAGAAAACTGGATATATGGAAAGAAAGTATAATCATAAATAAATAAAAAAGGTAATGAGTCTGGTATTTATGTGTAAGAGACTTTAGTTCTAATTGTTACTGTTGATCAGAATGACATTGCTGCACTCTGAGCAAACCCACAGCTCCTCAGTCTCCCTCACAATTTAAGGTTTCATGTCCAATAAAGTAACAGAACATCACATCATATACTTAAATGGTATGAGATGAAACTGTAATAATGGCAGTTTAACATAAGAAATGGAATGAGACATGACTGTATCAGTGGCAAAGTAACATAAGAAATAAACAAAGAGGAAAATCTGAGGCCTATGAACAATAAATAGGTATGTAGCAAGAAATAAAGAAGTCGAAAACTAGACCACAGAAAAGTAACAGAGGTGATAGGCTTATCAGGAAATTGAACCCAGGACCATCTGAATGGGGCCATAGTCTCGCTATGGGAGTGAATCATGACTAAAAACTGCCTACTTAGCGCCACATAGTGCTGGCAGTGGGTTTAATCATGATGTAAGAAATAGAATGTGACATGACTGTAATGGTGGCAAAGTAACATAAGAAATAGAGAGACAATAAGGAAAAATGGCAAAGTGACATCAGAAATAGAATGAGACATGACTATAACAATGGCAAGGTGACATAAGAAATAGAATGAGACATGACTGTAACAATGACAAGGTGACATAAGAAATAGAATGAGACATGACTGTAACCATAGTAAGGTGACATAAGAAACAGAATGAGACATGACTGTAACAATGGCAAGGTGACATAAGAAATAGAATGAGACATGACTACAACAATGGCAAACAGACTTAAGAAATATAATGAGACATGACTGTAACAATGGCAAGGTGACATAAGAAATAGAATGAGACATGACTATAACAATTGCAAAGTGACATAAGAAATAGAATGAGACATGACTGTAACAATGGCAAGGTGACATAAGAAATAGCATGAGACATCACTGTAACAATGGCAAGGTGGCATAAGAAATAGAATGAGACATGACTATAACAATGGCAAACAGACCTAAGAAATAGAATGAGACATCACTGTAACAATGGCAAGGTGACATAAGAAATAGAATGAGACATGACTGTAACAATGGCAAAGTGACATAAGAAATAGAATGAGACATCACTGTAACAATGGCAAGGTGACATAAGAAATAGAATGAGACATCACTGTAACAATGGCAAGGTGACATAAGAAATAGAATGAGACATGACTATAACAACGCCAAACAGACCTAAGAAATAGAATGAGACATCACTGTAACTGTGGCAAAGTGACGTAAGAAACAGAATGTGACATGACAGTAATAGTGGCAAGGTGACATAAGAAATAGAATGAGACATGACTGTAACAATGGCAAGGTGACATCAGAAATAGAATGAGACATGACTGTAACAATGGCAAGGTGACATCAGAAATAGAATGAGACATGACTGTAACAGTGGCAAGGTGACATAAGAAATAGAATGATACATGACTGTAACAGTGGCAAGGTGACATAAGAAATAGAATGAGACATGACTGTAACAATGGCAAGGTGACATCAGAAATAGAATGAGACATGACTGTAACAATGGCAAGGTGACATAAGAAATAGAATGAGACATGACTGTAACAATGGCAAGGTGACATCAGAAATAGAATGAGTCATGACTGTAACAATGGCAAGGTGACATCAGAAATAGAATGAGACATGACTGTAACAATGGCAAGGTGACATCAGAAATAGAATGAGACATGACTGTAACAATTGCAAGGTAACATCAGAAATAGAAATGATACATGACTGTAACAGTGGCAAGGTGACTGTAACAATGGCAAGGTGACATAAGAAATAGAATGAAACATGACTAACAATTGCAAGGTGACATCAGAAATAGAATGAGACATGACTGTAACAATGGCAAGGTGACTGTAACAATGGCAAGGTGACATCAGAAATAGAATGATACATGACTGTAACAGTGGCAAGGTGACATAAGAAATAGAATGATACATGATAGAAGGATAAGAATACTACTACTGATGATAAGATTACCTCTTAATGTGCCACTCTCCTATATAGATTTACCAACTAGCATCACTCAGGGTCTGAGCAAATGCTATGTGTTTGTTTCATTCCTCTCCAAACAAAAACAAAGTTGTATTAAAAGGGACTATTATTAAATTATAGTGTAGTACCCAGATCAGAGCCGCGGTAACGCAGTGGTTAGTGCACTGGCTTCCTAGCTCGGTGGTCCACGGTTTGATCCCCAGTTGAGGTGGGATTTTTTAGACCGCAAATGGCTCCGAGGTTGACCCAGCCTCATAAATTGGGTACCAGAGGAACTCTGGGAAGGTTAAGGTGGCCGGCGTGATGCTGACCACATCACCCCTAGTGTGCCGATGGTCGAGAAAATATGTGCCTAACACCATATTCCCAATATGCCTCAATGGGCGTGTAACAGGATCCTTTACCTTTTTTTTTTACCCAGATCGAATGGACCACTACTTTCTTAAGTTTTGTACAGCTTTCTATTTATCATCATCATCATAACCCTCCACTCCCAAAGGAGCATAGGCCTTCAACAAACACATGCCAAGTCCTCCTTTCACGTGCCATCATCTCAAGTTCTTTCCACGTTCTCATCATTTTCACCTCTGTTTCCAGCTCTCTTCTCCATGTGCTTCTTGGTCTACCTCTGCCTCTCTTGCCCTGGGGGTTCCAGAACAAGGACTGCCTTGTAATGCTATCAACAGGTTTCCTCAGTGTGTGTCCTATCCATCGCCATCGTCTTCTTCTCATCTCTTGTTCCACTGGCACTTGTCTAGTTCTTGTCATCAGTTCCACGTTGGTAACCTTGTCATACCATTTTAATCCCTCTTTTCTAAGCAAGCACCCATTTATGAAAGTCTGTAGCTTTTTCTATTTATAACAACAGTAAAAAATTATGTTTAAGACCCTCATCCATTTAAAAAAAGTGCTGTCACTTGATGATTAAGTACTATGTCAGCTAAGACTGAAGAAGAATAAGAAGTAAGATATTGCATTAATTTCAACAATCAACATTATAACTCTCTCCATCTGATACAATCACTACAAATCCACAGTCAAGATGTGCTGTATGTCGGATACAGCAGTCAGAGGCCAAGGTGTGTTGCACTATATATAGTCTATGTCTGCAGTACAATCAACAACCACAGTTAAGCATGCAGTCAAAGGCAAAAAAAAATTGTCATAACATTTACAGCAAACATTTAATATACATTCAAAAGTCGAAGTTTATCACAAAATCAACAGCCAACATTTGTCATAAAATTAAAGTTTATCGTACAATCATCAGTCAAGAAAGTTTATCATACAATCAACAGTCAATTTCATGTGTTAACAACCACTTTATAATGTCAGCTAAATACACAAGTTCCATAACCCTTTATCTGAAATCTAAAATCCAGACTTTTTGCAAGATGCCTGATGTTAAACTTTTGTAGGCACGAGCTTTAAGTCCCCACTGTTTTAAAAGACTGGTACTACAAGCCCATTATTATGCTGAACAAACGAGATCGTGTATTACCAGACATCTTTTCTCAATGGTTAGCCATGTGACCGAGATATTTTTAGACCACAGAAAGCTAAATTAATGGACTTTACCCCATCTCATAATCCACTTCTTATATTTACACTCAAGATAATTATTTCTTATCTGTCACTATAATGCTATGCTTAGTGCAATAAAGCAGCAGTCATTACAGCATTAAAAGTAAATTCACTAGTGTTTTTTTGTAATTACTGGCTTTTAATAAATTTTTAGGGATTATAAAGTCTTCCTTGAAGTATTCCTAAATCTGTTTATATCCAAAACCCAAATTTCTTCAGGACACAAGCATTTCAGATACAAAGCATAATTGGTAATTATGATTTGCCCTATTTACAATGATTTGATAGATGTGATGCCACTGTCCATATCGGTAGTTGTTCACATTATTTGGAATTGAAAACAATATGTATCCTAATTTTAACCCATCAGAGGTTGAACGGGATATTTTTCATAATTAAATTTTAAAAAAAAAGATACAAAGCTTATAATGAGCATATTGTTATTATGGCAAGTACCATCTACACAACCAAATAACCTGTACAGAAATTCCCGTAACAATTTCAGTGTCATGATGAATATTTTAAAGTTACAAAAAAAGAAAAGAAAAAAACCAAAGGAAAAAAGTGGCTTATCTAACTCCTCCACAACTTTGTTAAATCAATTACTATCATCAAGTGTCATGCAGCCTCTTTGCCATTAATCTGCTTCATCTGCTCTCAATCCTAAATGGTCTCAGTTTACAAATACCAGCTGTTACAATGATGTCCGCCCATTTTCTTCGACACTCTGTGGTATTTTACCCTGAATTTGCTTTAACATATGCCTGTCTGGTCTCTCTGTCAGCCTATATTATTTTACATTTCCCAGCCTGGTCTGTTTAATCTCACATTTACCATTGGCAGTTTTATATCTGGGTTCTTTCCTTTACTCAATTAATATTTTAAACTGACCTATACATGTTTATTTTTTTGCCACTTACAATAACACAACCCACAACCTGATAGTGATTAACTGAAATCAGTTACTAAATGACAAACTAAATGGAATGGATTTTATAATCACTGCAGACATTACTGACTGCTGAGAAGAAAACGCTGGTGATGGGTAGGACATACACCATACATGCCACATGCTATGGTTTACCCATAATCTGTACAAGGTGTTTGTGTTTTCAGATGTGTACACCCTGTACATAATTTCTGTACAGGTTTTCTAACCCATTCCCCTTATTACTGTGTCTCAGAGTTCTTTTATAAGGTCCTATTGAACACAGGATTTCCCAGTCTGTTAGTGATAATTAAACACAGAAATAGACTAAATGATGACACCATCACATTATTTTTACAGTGTAAAATAAACTAAGACATTTATTGTTTGGGTTTTAAAATAAGTAAAGACCTGCTTTAAAAGGCAAAGTCCCTGTGCCTCATTTATAATACAGCCCACTGTAATTGAAAATACATTTACACAAATTAACTCTTATGACATGTTTTTTTTAAGTCTTTGTACAGGTTTTGCAGGTCTTTGTACAGGGTTTTGGATTTTTTGTACAGGTTTTTCATCTCTGAGGTGTGGCATGTATGATACACTGAGAAAAACCTGTTGACAGTATTTCTAGTCACTCCTTGTCTGGAATCCTCATAGTAAGAAAGGTAGAGGAAGATTAAAGAACACATGGAGAAGAGAACTGGAGACAGACATGAGTGGGATTAAAAATACATAGTTATACCTAGAGCTGACAGCATGAGACAGGAAGATGTAAGTTTGTTACATGCCTATGTTTCTTGGGCAGCTGAAGTGTGACAACAATGATCAATGATTGTCATCTTAGTCAGACAGTGGACTGGCACTTATTTATGTTTTCTACACTGTAAATCAATAGGAAGGAGAAACAGTGTATAAAAGTGGATAACCCAGTCCAGTTCCCTTCCCCTCTTTCCCAATAACCTAGATCACCCAACAGGATTTTTTTTAAAAAGGGTACCTTTTCAACATTTTATGTCCAAAAAAGAAAAAAATGAAAGCACTCTTATTCTGGTTCTATGTAAGGAAGGTGTTCTTAAAAAGTTTTCTGGAAAGAGGACACATTTTATAAACTGTTTATCCATCTTACAAGGAGAGATTAGAGCACCATTTTCGGCTCAGATCACAACATATACCACTCTACAGTCACTTGAACAGAATCCAACCACAACACACTCCAGAGTGCCAGCTGTGTAACTACCCCTACGAAACTGTTGACTATCACCTCTTTGAGTGCCCAGTACTCGATGATGTTAGGAACATGCTCCTTCCTCCGAGGCCAGATAAGTGGAACACCTTGAACGGAGAAACAAAACTTGTGAAAACATGCAGATATCACTACATCGAGAGCGAGAGCCTAAGCGCTGCTGGATCAATAACAACAACAACATAAACTGTTTATGTAAGGAGAGTAGGTTTCTTTTTTTTTAAAGTTTTAATGTAAAAAAAAAAAAGGCAGGATTTGCTAAAGCTGAAATAATATTAAATTCAAACACAAAGTTAGGCACAAATAATAATACCACATCTAAGATCATGAATGATACTCTATGTCACACACTACAATATAGCACGACTTTCTGTTTAGGTATCCAACGACAAGTATCTCCAGTTACATTCAAAAAAAATACTGAATTCAAGGCAGGGGTTGCCAAACAAGAACAGACTGACAGAAGTCTGCGACCGTCTGAACAAAAGAATTAACAAAGTACATAACTCTGTGCACACAGTAAACAAATGTTATCAACAAAAGTGAATGAATGCCAATGTTTAAATTCTCGTGAGCAAATAACAAAGTTGACAGATAGAAGAAGATGATAGTGACTACCCAGCATGTTTGACATATGGTAGGAGACTCCCTGCTATCAGCATCAACAAAACACTCACCACAGGGTACATGAAAGACATGATGACCTGAACAGACATGGAGACTCACAAATGAACAAATGTTATAAAGCTATGATAGACCCTGGCAGAAGCTCTGTGTACTATGGGCATTCGTGGCCATGAAGGGGTAATCAAAATCACAAAAACTAACTAATATGTATGTCAACGTTATCATGTCCAAACTCATGTCAATCTTCACAAGAAAACATCAAGGATAAGATCAATCTTCACAAAAGCTGATCAATGATAAAGTCTACATTCTCATGACTAAATAAAGATCAGTAATCAATGAAAAATTCTACATTCTCATGAATAAATAAACATCAATAATCAATGAAAAATTCTACATTCTCATGACTAAATAAAGATCAATAATCAATTAAAAAGTCTACATTCTCATGAATAAATAAACATCAATAATCAATGAAAAAGCCTACATTCTTTTGATAAGATACAGATAAATCTTCAGAAAAAGTACATAAGTGATCGTGTGAATGTCATAATCAAATACAGAACAATCTTCATGAAAACTGACCAATGTTATAGTATACCTAATAATAACCACAGAAAGCTCTATCCTGGTTTTTTTTTTTTTTTAAATCCTACTTTATTTAATAACTACAGATGCAGCACCACACAACCAATGTCAAGGATCAACAAAGAAGGATAGGACATACTCCTCTTTTACATATTAAAGAATGTAACAGGCACCTACTGTTTATTTTATAACCTTAATATGAGACGTAAATAAAGCTCTATGATAAGTCTGGTAAATATTTGAAAAAAAAAAAAAAAACACCAAACAAATTTAAGTCAAGAATAGCAGTATGATTGTCTGAAACAAAACAAAATTAATGTAAACATTCTGACCAAGGTATCATGACCTTTTGCACATATCAAGCCATAGTTCTAAATTATTTTTGCAGCAAAATAAGTGCACTTAGTAAATTTGTAACAAATCAATTTCTGATGCATACTACCAGCTCAATAGAAGAGAACAAGTGATAATCTTCAGACTCCGCACCGGCCCCAACAGACTGAGATACCTACCATCTATTCAACAAGCTAAAGATAGGAACTACCGATCAGTGTAACTGTGGCACTGATAAAATGACTGCTGAACATCTGCTTCAAAGTTGCCTAACATACGTGGAACATAGAAAACGCAAATGGTCAAAACCAGTACCATTCGTGGAAAAGCTCTATAAAGATTCAAATAACCTCAAATTGACTACTGCTTTCTTTGAAAACATTCAAGTAGACGTCTGAGAGTGTACGAAGAAGAAGAATTTCTGTAGTTTTTTTTGGTCCTGAGGAAGGCCTGATTGATGAAACATGCTGAGTGTTTTGTTCACATGATTCCACAACTGCTCCTTACACCTGCTTGCTTAATTCTACCCTTGCTATAGTTTTACAACAGTTACTTTATCTATTCCAGTCTATGATAAAGCTAGTGTCACCAACAAAATATTGTCATGACCACATCAAAAAGATAGAGAGCAGGCCACGGATTCAACAGCAAAGCTTGCCTTTATCGTTCTCACACAGAAAACTGATTTTTTTAAAAACCAATCAACACATACAAATCAAGATTACAAACACAGGATACTTGTGTTTCTGAATAAGTCTGTTCACAAATACGATTTCTTTCTATCCAAGATATATTGCACGTTTGGCACTAATCTTAACTATTGACAGCCATTTTAAAAAATCCCTTATCACCATTAATAAAAGAAGTGACTTAAAAATTCAAGTGGAAAATAAAAATAAAGAAATAGTGGACAGCAAACAATGACCAACCAAACTCACCAACAACAGCAAAAATTGTTTCACCATGACTTAGAATTAAGAATATTTTACATAGCACCACCATCAAAAAATCTACAGAACAGTCAAGAACAGAGACGAGTGATGGAAACATTGTATCTATACCAGAGCAGCGTAAATTGTTGAATAATGCACTTCTGTGAATCTATCTATGGTATCATACATACTGTGCATATTCTGTATAAAATATTAAAATATTCAATGAACAACAAATATGAAGTAATTTATGTCCTTCCAAAATCATGCAGATCAGAAATTATTAAAAATTTAATAAAACAGTGGAAATACTTACAAACTGTACCACTGAAATTTCAGATAATTTTCTCAAATAAGTTATTTCCCCAAACAAGAACAACAACAAAATTATGTGTGCTTTAAAAATTACGATGAGCTTAATGGGATGTAGTACAGCCGGCTTTCAAAATGAGCTTATACACTTCCAACATACCTAGCATCTGTATGAGCTCAAAAAGTTGTAAAATAATTAGCTTAAAAGGCTGCTTCTGCTTAAAAGACTGACAGAACCAATCTAGAGGCTGAAAAATTCAGCACTTTTAGCATTTTAAATTACCAGACCTAAAGCTTCGTCTGTTTAATTCAAATGTTATCTCAGTGTTAACATACGGCTGTGAGAGTTGGAAAATAACAAAATCATTGGAGAACAAGCTGAATACATTCGAGAACAAATGTCTTAGAAAACTCATGAACATCAGTTGGAAAGAATTCAAGACTAATCGACAAATAAGAGAAGACTCTAGGCAGAAATATGTCTCCAACTACATAAGGAAAAGACGATGGTCATATATCGGTCATGTCCTACGAATGCAAAACAACAGAATACCACTACAGGCGCTCACTTGGGTTCCTGAGGGTAAGAGGAAAAAAGGAAGACCAAAAGAAACACTCAGAAGAACAATAATAAGAGAAGGAAGAACGTTGGGCCTAAATAATGTACAAGAGCTAAGAGGAGTGGCGTCACAACGAACAACCTGGAGAGCACTGGTTTCTGCCTTATGCGCCGTGTTTGGTGCTTAGAGAATTTATTATTATTTATTAAAGGTATTTTATATTTGGACATGCGCCCTAATATAACCGATTTGGTTGAATGGGACGCGCCTCGCCAAAACGAGGCAAAATTTTATTTAACAGTTCCATGATACAGTATGACAACATCTGATTTGTCTCACTTCTGAAACTGCACTCATAAGTTACTCCCTACAGATAAGCATTAGAACACAACATGTCATCCATACAAGACAAGTGCCAGTGGATCAACAGATGAGCAGAAGACACTGGCAATAGATAGGACAAGCACTGAGGAAACTTTCTAATAGCAATGCAAGTCAGTCCTTGTTGGGGGATGCCCAAGGTAAAAGAGATAGAGGAAGACTAGAGGCAGAAATGACAGGGATAAAGAAGGCATGGACAGACTTTGAGCAAATGGTATGGGACAAGAGGATTTGGCATAGATTTGTTGAAGGTGTAATCTCCTTGACGGAGCCGCGGTAGCGCAATGGTTAGTGCACTGGCTTCCTAGCTCGGTAGTCCATGGTTCGACCCCCAGTTGAGGTGGGATTCTTTTAGACCACAAACGGCTCCAGGGTCTACCCAGCCTAAAAAATTGGGTACCAGAGCAACTCTGGGAAGGTTAAGGCGGCCGGCATGATGCTGACCACATCACCCCTAGTGTGCTGATGGTCAAGAAAATATGGGCCTCACCATATTCCCAATATGCCTCAATGGGCGTGTAACGGGATCCTTTACCTTTACCTAATCTCCTTGAGGACCTGATAGGTAATAATGATGATGATGACACCCATTCTTTCACTGCATACTGACTTCACATCACTTCTGAAACTAAATGTGTCAAGTTAAGACAAAGCAGGCTATGCTCATATACAATAATTTCTTTCAAAGTTCTTTATAATAATATATATTCAATGAAATCAACCACACACAGATACCAAAAGACAAGGAGAGAATAAGCACCTGAAAGATGCAAACAGAATCAGTACACAGACAAGGAAACAAAAACATTGTTGCATTCTAGAGATTCAAACTCAGTCAATTCAAATGACAACCCAGCCTCACCATAGGAACAGTGACACACTAGACCACATACTGGGAAAGCAGAGTGGCCATTCAGAATGACTCGAGCTTTGACCTCTTGATTGTATCATTATTTTCTTTCCCATGTTCTAAGAGCCTTGAAGATGCTGATAATCTACTTGTGTTTGCCACTGCTTTAATGCTGAATGTGTAACGATTCATGCCATTGTTATTTCTTACTTGTCACATGTTAATAAGTTGATATAGTTCAGTCAACCTTCTAACCTTGTCCGTAAGTTAAGTACAATATGTAACGCATATTCCACTTTGCTGAGCTACAAGACGCCACCAGGCATGATGGCCACTGACTGCTTTGACAGTCGGCGGCTAAGGATCAAAGAAGAAGATTCCACTTTGAGCTAGACAAGATTTTATTATGACAAGTTTCCAGTGAATACAGAAAGACCCACCATGAGCACAATATCGACTCTGAGACATTTATATTTTGTGAAACTTTAGATTCTGTGCGGCGAACGTCACAGGCTTCATCTGTCAAAAATGATTTTAGATACATTAGCATTTTCCTTTTTGCTCCCCATGCCTCCTTGCAAAAAGCCTGCACCAAAGTATTCACTTCCTCATGCAGACGTGCTTTTTGTAGCAATCTGTTTTACATGATGAGGTTCCCAGCCTCCATGCACAACCTCATATTAGTCGCCTCTTGCCTACCAAAAAGCCTGCATTAAAGTAATTAAAGTCCTTCTGCAGGTGTGGTTTTTGTAGCATCATGAGGTTGCCAGTCCCATGTGCAATCCATATTAACTGCCTCTTGAGGCATCAGCAATCCAAATCTCTCTTTGTCTTCTTAGAGATACATGGGGCTCTCAGAAACAAGTACTATGCATTTCGAAGCACTGACCCATTCAGAAAAAAATCCATATGGTACTAAATGTTACACCAGATTCTCTCTTAACTTAAATTCTCTGACATGTTAACTTCAAACACACATAAACTTCTAATCTATTTTCTGTCGTTAATATTGTCTGCACCACTGTATAGATGCTTGAAAGATTTTTCGTATGACAGCAGTTATCACAGTATGCCAAAACACTAACAGGTTAACGATTGTGTGGCACTTCTTCACATATGCACTTTCAATTATCGGTCTTGACAAGTCTGCAAAAATTCATGACATTCAGTCACTGAATGACATATATGTAGATAGTCACTGACTGATGTAGGAACCCTGGATAGTCACTGACTGATGTCGTATCTGTGGATAATCACAGTTCGTACATGTCATCGCTGACTTGCTCTAGATTTTCAATAGCTGATTTGACATGTTTGTTACTAGTCAGAGATCGAACACGCAGAACGGGAGAGCTGTTGCTGTCCTCATCAGACATGTACTGCCCTTTGCGTTCACTGGCTGAACTGGTGGAAGAGTTACTGTCCCTGCGAGATGGCCCTGCACACTTTTCTGGTGATAATGATGATGGGTTAGCACTATTGATCTCCTCTAGGCTTCTGTATAAGAAAAAAGGAACGTATGAGCAAAATATTCAAACTGGGCTTATGTAGAAATTAATGCTCTAGATATGTGGCTCTCAAACTTTTACTGTTATTGAGTCATATTGATCTACTGCAATATATATCAGAAAAACATACAAGTCCAAGGCCAATAAAAATGAAAACCATAAAAAACTCTCTGATCCTGTGAATAAAAGCCAAGGGCAATAAACGAATTGCTAACAATACTGTGCTTCTACAGCTAAGTTAATTTATGAAAATGTTGCATACATGTATTTAGTACCATTTGTATTTTTGCTTGTTAAATTTCTGGAAAAGTTTCAGTCATATAGGTTTAAAATTTAGTGATATGCTTAGAGTCATCTTCAAACAATGCATTGCACGGTGTATGTATATACACTGTCTCTACATCTTCATTCATAAATAAAGATGTTATGGCATTTCAAAGGCTCTCACAAGGAATGTTCATGATATGTTTATGTTAATCTTCCTTAAGTTTATTTATGAGTGAAACTGTGAAGATTCACACACAGAAAACTTACACAGAGTCATGAAAAATAAATGGGAAGAAAGAGTCAGCAGTGAATATTACTATGACCGATTCAAACATGATTTAGTAGAGTAAGAAATATGAAAATCGATTTGGAGCTGGATTTTCTCTTAATATGCATCCTGTTTTGCTACACCCTGAAGTGATGGGATGATTTGCATGCCTTATGGATACCATGAGGTAAGTCAGTTGAAGCCCCATGCTCGTGGCAGGTTTAACCAAGCTCAAAAGATCGTGGAAGAGAAGCCAGACAAAGGGAGCAAAAAAATGGATGTCGAGGTCTGGTGGCTGGGCTAAGGTCAACAACTGAAGTTTAGAAGAAAAAAAAATTATCTTACAGAAACTTCAAAAGTTGTAACTATCAGCCTGAATATGAAAGAATCCTCACAAGAGAGTCACATGAAATGGTCTAATAAAAGCCAGGTAATAGAAGTCAGACTACATAACACATCTTCTGTGGATTAAGGCAAAATCTAGAATCACTACTTGGAATGACTGAACACTGAAAACAACTGGAATAACAGCACAAGTGACCAATGAAATGAGCAGCTAAAACATAAAATTGGGAATGGGGAGAGAAGATGGACTGGAACAGATGCAGACACTGAATACCAAAAAAATATGTCCTGTATTCAGGACACAAATATGAAGATCACGTATACACAGTACAGGTTGCCTTTTTGATGTCACTTGATGTAATAAAAAAAAAAGGTATTGGCAGAATAAGCAAACATATTCAACAAAGATCATGGTTAGATGACTGAAAACGTACAGAGCTTTACTATTAGGGAAGCAATGCTGACAAAAGAAGGAGGGACAAGCCAAGGGGTCATTTCCAGGATAACACTGACAAACAACATTTTTCTTTCTTATATAAGAATAAGTGTTCTTAGGTCAGTTTCTTGCGCTGATTTCAAATTTGAAATCCGTTTATCTCTATCACGTCGGGTTCTTAAGATATTTGTGAATACATATATTTTTGGGAAACCGTTATTTGCTCCGTTTCATTTTTACTATATAACTTTTTAAAAATTAATAAAATGCAAAATAATTCTACTTTTTATACTGCTAAAAGATGCATGACATATGTTACGTTATATTTCAAATAGTTACTGTATTTTGAAATAATTCTGAGTGAAATATGGCTTCTAGAAGTTGTAGAAATTCGGCTGATCTGTTCTGTTACGTGTGCGGATATTTTACCGATCGTGTTCACCAGAAAAACTTTACACCATTGCTAAGAAAGCATATGAACTTTATTTCGATTCGAAAGTTGATGATGCAAATAAATCTTGGAAGCCAAATGCAGTTTGTTCGACTTGTGCAAATACATTGGCAGGTTGGTTACGAAAATCGCCGAAGCATAAGTCGATGCCTTTTGGAGTGCCAGTAATATGGCGTGAACCGACAAATCACGCTACTGATTGTTACTTCTGCTTGACAAATATCTATGGTTTCACTTTTAAAACTAGAAAGTCTGTGGTTTATCCAAATATTGAATCGGTTTCGAAACCAGTGCCTCATGATCCAATCACGTGTCCGATCCCAGTTCCACCAGAACAATATCCGTTGGACGTGAATGAACCATCAGAAAGTGATAATTTACCTGCTTTAGAAACTAATTCTGACTCGGATTATGTACCGGTGAATGATGGTGTTCACTTAATTAACCATTCAGAACTTTCAGATCTAATACGTGATCTCGCTCTCACCAAAGGACAAGCGGAATTACTCGGTTCGCGACTCAAAGAATGGAATCTTTTAGCGCCCAATACTCCGATATCTAAATTTCGTCATAGACACAGAGAACTTGTTCAATACTTTGAGATGGATGATGACATTTGCTATTGCAAAGATGTAAAAGGTCTAATGGTGCACCTCGGTCATGAGCACATAGTCAACGAATGGCGACTTTTCATCGACTCTTCCAAGACTAGTCTAAAAGCCGTGTTATTGCATAATGGAAATTTATTTTCATCAATTCCAGTCGCCTACTCTGTTCCTATGAAAGAAACTTATGACAATATGGCTATACTTTTGGCAAAAATAAAGTACAATGACTACCAATGGCGGATTTGTGGAGACCTAAAGGTCATTGCAATTCTCACGGGCATGCAGACTGGGTATACTAAATTTTGTTGCTTCTTATCTGAATGGGACAGCCGCAACAGACAGGAACATTATGCAAGAAAGGTGTGGCCTATCAGGGATCGTATGCAGCTCGGGCATAAAAATGTAATACACGAGCCATTAGTTAACAAAGACAGCATCATTTTACCACCGTTACATATAAAGTTGGGGCTCATGAAGAATTTCGTAAAAGCGTTAGATAAAACGAGCAAAGCTTTCACTTATCTTCGAAAAAAAGTTTCCGCAATTAAGCGATGCAAAGATAAAGGAAGGTATCTTTGTAGGACCTCAGATTAGGAAAGTTATTGCAGACAAACAATTCGAGAACTTGTTACATGGTAGTGAACTTCGCGCATGGATGGCATTCAAATCGATCGTCGATAACTTTTTGGGAAATCACAAATCTGTCGACTATGTGCATATTGTTAAGCAGTGCATAGATGCATACAGAATTATGGGCTGTAACATGTCCTTCAAAATCCATTTGCTCGATTCGCATCTTGACTTTTTCCCTGACAACCTTGGCGAAGTCAGCGATGCACATGGAGAACGATTCCATCAAGATATCGCCGTAATGGAGTCACGTTATCAAGGACGGTGGAGTGTGACCATGCTTGCCGATTATTGTTGGATGCTTCATCGCGATGTACCACATGCCATTCACCGACGAAAGTCGACTGCAAAGAAATTCAAGCCTACATAACTGTTATACTTCTTGTACAAATGATGTTGTAATACTGTATGCGTTGTTAAAAAACTTCAATTGCGTATTTCTAGAGATCCCGACCTGATAGAGAAAAACGGTTTGCAGATTTAAAAACAGCGCATTAAAATTGACCAGAAAAACATAGAAATGTTAGAGAAAGAAAAAAAAATTTTTTTTTTGTTAGTCAGTGTAATTAAAGCCAGATTTAACTTGAGCTCTCACTGACCAATATGGAACTCAATAACTCCTTTCCAGAAACATAAAATTAGGTAACTCAACACAAATGTACTCTGACCTATTCTATGGCTCAGAAGTATGGCATGTTACCAAGAAGATCATTTTTGACCTCCAGGCATTCACCAACAGATGCCTCAGTCATATCCTACAGGTATCCAGGGAGGTCAGGTAGTACAGGGTGACATGTTACTCTGCTGAGTACTCAGTCACCATCGGATAGTTGTGCGCCCCTAGTCATAAGGCACCGACATGACACCCATATGGAATAAGGAATGGAAGAAATCAATACACACATGAAAAAACACTGAAGAAGGATAAAAATGGGAAGAGTCCGAGAAATTAACAGAGATTAAATGAATACAAGTCTGTGGACATTAGTCTAGGCACAAAAGAACCCTAGCAGTCAATGGCTGACTGATGTTGCAAAAATAATTTATACACATTCTGCAGAATTTCCTTTTAACTAGATTTGTTATAATAAAAACCCTCACCAAGCTTAAGTTTACAAATAAAGAGGGAAAACCAGAGGCCTGTAAACAATAAATATCTTAATAAATATTACATACATAAAGGTATGTTTCAGGCACTCGTGAGAAATAAAGAAGTAGACAACAATTTACTAAATTTACAAAACAGTTTGAGAGCCACTGATCTAGATAAATGACTGAATAATCAATCTGTCTTTATGTAATACATAATGCATATGAATAACCATTCACGTCTACTAATGGTTAATGTTTTTAAGTAAATCTCTGCTAGCATTCTTCTATAAGCAATGTCAAATACCAGTTAAATATGCATATAATCAAAATAATAAATTTTCCTTGCTGAATCTACCATGGTTAGAAAGGGTAGAGGTTTTCTAATTGTTACTAGCTAAAGCATGCAGATTAAAACTGGGAATGTCATGCACAGTAAAATGTTCCTCCTTTCTATTAAATCAAATATTTTCTGAATTTTTACATATATATGCAGCTAAGTCTGATGCTTAATGAATATCAAAATTACTTATTAGTAATAATACTTTACCAAATTTTATCCTCCTGCATTGCAACAATACAAAACATGATTGGGAAAAACATTACACATTTCAATCCATGTTTTAAGACCGTTATAACATGGCAGTCATATTATTTGGAATTGAAAACAATATATATCCTAATTATAACTCATCAGAGGTTGAACAGCATATTTTTCATCATTAAATAAAAAAAACATAGCATTAATCATCAGTTATAAAACATGTTCAACATGTTAAGTTCAACACCAAGACAATCCCAAGAAGCAATAAATAATTTGTGTCATCTCTCGGTTAAAATAGGTCTCCAAATAAATGCCTCTAAAACTAAAGCTATGAACTTTTCTAACGAGACCTTTGATATCATCTTGAACGGGGAAAAACTACAGAAAGTTGAAAGTTTCAATTATTTAGGCAGTAAAATGACTCAGGATGGTGACAACAACAAGAGAAATCCATACTAGAATTGCTTTGGCAGCTAGCGCCTTCAATAGATTATCTAACATTTGGAAATTACGATCATTGAATATACATACCAAGCTTCGTCTGTTTAATTCAAATGTTATCTCAGTGTTAACATACGGCTGTGCGAGTTGGAAAATAACAAAATCATTGGAGAACAAGCTGAATACATTCGAGAACAAATGTCTTAGAAAACTCATGAACATCAGTTGGAAAGAATTCAAGACTAATCGGAAAATAAGAGAAGACACTAGGCAGAAATATGTCTCCGACTATATAAGGAAAAGACGATGGTCATATATCGGTCATGTCCTACGAATGCAAAAACAACAAGAAATACCACTACAGGCGCTCACTTGGGTTCCTGAGGGTAAGAGGAAAAAAGGAAGACCAAAAGAAACACTCAGAAGAACAATAATAAGAGAAGGAAGAACGTTGGGCCTAAATAATGTGCAAGAGCTAAGAGGAGTGGCGTCACAACGAACAACCTGGAGAGCACTGGTTTCTGCCTTATGCGCCGTGTTTGGTGCTTAAAGAATTTATTATTATTATTATTATAAAACATGATCAGATTTATATTGGATATATCTCTGTTGACCCATGTGCATCTACTGTTTATATCTTCAAGAATTAAGCTTGAAATATAGTATACTTTATAAACAATACCTTCACAACTAAATGTATACATTTCTGATTCAAAGTATATATATATATATATATATATTATATATATATAATATATAAATACTATATATATATATATATATATAATATATATATCTATATATATAATATATACTATAATATATTATAGAATATAATATATATATATTATATATATATAATATATACAAGACAGTAGAACTCCATTTATCAATCCGAACCCCAATTATCCGAACATCCAATTATCCGAACACTTTGTCCAGAAAAAAAAAAAAACCACGTTAGACTACAATTCTGAATCTTTTGATGCGGCAAGCTTCAAATGTGTGCGAACAATTTGGGATGGGCTAATGGTCGGTCGCTTACATACAGGAAGTCAGTTAGATCATTATATCATAAAGTCAGTTAATATCTAGTTTACCAATCCAGTGTACGAGTGCGTTCTAGGCAGAACACTGGCTAAACAGACAGTTCAACTTAAAATAATTGTCTCTGCTACCACAGCAGAATAATTTTGGTGTACAAGTATTTCTCTGTGCGATAAGGCATCTTCCAGTAGGCCTAATGCATATAAAAGGAACCGCAATGTTTTGTCAATTGAAACGAAAACAGAAATTATCAAGAGACTAGGAAAAAGTGAAACTGTGTCTTCACTTGCCAGAATTTTCAATGTTGGGAAAGCTAAAGTCTCTGACATCAAAAGTAACAAGGATAAAATTATGAGTTTTGCATCGAAATTGGATAGTGAAAATGGGTCGAGAAGAAACGTAAAACCATGAGAAATGCGAAAGATTTGAAATTGGAAGAGGCTTTGTATATATGGTTTGTGCAAAGAAGAAGCAAAGGGGAACCTATCTCTGGCTCTCTATTGTGTGAAAAGGCACTTCAGTTTCAACAATCAACTTGACGGTCCTCCTGACTTTAAGGCTAGCCAGGAATGGTTAAGAAACTTTAAATCTCGTCATGGCATACGAGGATTGGAGATTCAAGGGGAATCTTTATCTAGCGATGCAACTGCCGCTGAAAATTTTAAAGAAACACTCTTGGCTTTTTTGGAAGAAGAAAGTTATTCACTCGATGATGTGTATAATGCCGATGAGACTGGCTTATACTGGAAATCAATGCCTCAAAAATCACTTGCATCTCAGCGCAAAGCAGCTGCCCCTGGGTTTAAAAAGTGCAAATAGAGAGTAACAATTTTGGTAGCCGCGAATGCCAGTGGAAGTCATCATTTACCGGTGCTAACGATCGGCAAAGTAAAAAAAACCACGTTGTTTAAAGAATGTGACATGTCTCCCATTGTGCTACAAAGCACAGAAGAGTGCTTGGATGAATAGTGAAATATTTCTTGATTGGTATACAAATCAGTTCATCCCAAATGTGAAGAGGTTGAGAGAACAAGAAAAGAAAACTGGAAAAGTAATTCTTCTACTGGACAATGCACCATCTCATCCAGAGACGGATACATTGAATGCAGTTGATGCAAATTTTAAAGTAATTTTTCTGCCTCCTAATGTAACAGCACTGATTCAACCAATGGATCAGGGTGTTATAGCAAAACTTAAAAAGATGTACAAGAAGGAAGTCCTGCGTCGTTTATTGTTGGCTGAAGATGAAGAAAGTGTGGTGGCGTTTTCCAAGAAGCTTAATCTCAAAGACTGCTGCTATATGTTAGCTGATGCTTGGACCACCCTGTCACAAGATAATCTCAACAAGGCTTGGAATAGATTGCTTGGGAAAAAAGAAGGAAATGAAACTACTGCAGTGGACACAAATGATGATTGTATAAATGAAGTTGTGGAACTGTTTCAAGCAATGCCCGGATTTTCGGACTGTGACAAAGATGATGCACACACGTGGCTAGAAGATGATAATGATTCTGGTTTTCAGTTTTTGAATGACGAAGAAATTTTGTCTTTTGTGCAAGAAGAAAACCAAATACATGTAGTGACCGATGATGAAGACTCCTCAGAAGTACATGATGTACTTGTAGATTATGAAGAAAACCAAAACGTCGACCAAGTCCTGAAGAGGCCTTTATAGCACTAGAAACAGCGATGGCTTGGTACGAGCAAGAAGATGACAGCTGTCCTACACAGCTTCTGCTGTTGAAGAGAATGCGGGACTTAGCAGCCAAAAGGAGACTATCCAGTTTGGTGCAAAAGAGGATTCCTCATTATTTTTAAATAGTGGGCTACATCTGTGCAAGTACATGTATACGTAAGTTGCGCATGGTTTTGAATCGTTTGTAATGTTATTTTGAAAACATTTCTCTTTCTTAAAAAAACATAATTAATACAAGTAGTACATGCACTGCTGTGTAATAAAAGATTTTGGTGATACGGTGATCTAATACAGTGTGGGTATTATTATTACAGTACAAGTAAATATGTTTTAATGTGTATTTCCCTTGTGATGGTTAATTATTTTTAGAAATACGAGCGTATGTGTACATGTACTCGATACATTATGTAATCCAATTATCCGAACATTTGATTATCCGAACGATGCTCGGTCCCAAGGGGTTCGGATAAATGGAGTTCTACTGTGTGTATATATATATATATATATATATATATATATATATATATATATATATAAATATATAATATATATATATATATATATACATATACACACACACACAACACACACAAAGAAACAGGGATTATTACGGTTAAATTACACTTCCTACATTTGCATCAAACTGAACTAAGCATCAGCTAATTTGATCATGACTTTTTAAACAGTTTGATTAAATGAACTGCCATGAATCCATCACAGAGCTTCATTTTATGAATTTCAGTTACCTGTCACCAAATTACAAAGGAAAATGAAGAGTGTAAAGGCAAAAATGAGTACTGGATCACCTACACAACATCAAATGTTTTGAATAGATACATCATCTGTAAAAATGTATTTTTTTTCCTTCAGATAATGTGAACAGCTTTGACCAGTTGAGTTAGTTTGCATATTAAACCTCTTGTCAGGTTTTACCAAAAGCCTAAATTGTGCATTGCAGACCCTAGTGAACTTATTAATAAATAAATTTATTCTGCATATGATAAACAGAAGAATATCATAAAAGCTTATCACACAGTTAGATAATTACATATTAGAAGGGATATAATTACATTACAAAGAATGAAATAAGATATGTGAAGAAGAGACGTGTTATATTCATGACCAGGACCCAAAGATGCAGCAGTAGAGAATGCAGTCAGCGACCCATAGCTTGACTGCTTGCGTCAGGGTCAGCGAACCAGAGCTGACCAAGACCCTACTTCACTTCCACATGGTGGTCCTGAAAACAGGCTGCATCACTGCAGTCTGGCTGAGAGAGTAGGGATCGGAGAGGGAAGGCAAACCCGGTCCCAAAAAATGCCGTGCTGAAGTCGGATGTGTCGACCGAAAAGCGCAGATATCACAGCTCCGGCGTAAACAGACACAACGCAACCAACGTCCTTTTCAGGACGAACGAGGAAGAAGAAGAATATTCATGACCTTATTAATAAATAGGAACTTCATCATCATCATTTCACTTTTCTCCCCCTGTGAAGAACGGAGCCACCTTTGCAGCTGGTCCCCTTGTGCTATCTATAGCCATTTGTTGTACATGGTGAGGTTGTCATCCCTATTCACAACCTCATATTATAACATGCCACAGTGACAGTAATTCCAGACTTTCTTTGTCTCCTCAAAGAACCTAGCGAATTAAACAGGGCAAAGCTTATCTTACATTTAGATAATTACATATTAGAAGAGATCCAATTTACGCATAAGAAATGAAATGAGGCATGGGAAGTAGGTGGTGAAAATGAAGTGTTATATTCATGAACTTGGGGAGGAACTTTAAAGTGCAAATCGCACATGCAATAAATTAAAATAAAATAAAAATAATAAAAAAAATTAGAATTACCGCAGTTAGGATGTTACTTCTTATACATGTAACCATTCTTGACCATCACTACTAATTAAAAATAAGCAGAGAGGAATTTTGAGGTAAAAACTGAACAAGCACCAACAAATTAAAAAAAAATGTAAAAAACTCATTACACCTTTTGTAACCTTTCGGGACGTTTCTCCAACATTATCATATTCTACAATCAGTTAGCATTTTAAACAATTCAACACAAATTTTAGAGAATAAACAATCATGAACCAATGTTTTGCTTATCTCTTTCTTGTATGTATTAGGGTACAGGGAAAAAAAAATGGTATGTATGGTGTATAGATGCACAAAAGCAGACTATGATAAATGTTTCAGTGCACACCTTCTTCAGCATAAATAACCCTTGAAAATTATAGAACTGTACAATAAACAAACACTAAAAACAATAAGACATAATAAAGACAATTGCAACAGAACCAGTGCGTTAGGGAGGGCATGGGGGAGGCATTTCTGACTGCAGCTGGCATGGGGTGGGGATTTTATTTATTTCGCTACCATAGAATTACAATGCCCTAGAACAACAATTTCTTACCCCTTGGTATAACTGGAAGTTTTCTATCTTGGCATATAATAGAAGATACAAGTTTGCAATGAAACTTATATTGCCTGAAGCTATATTTCTTTTACTGAAAATGAAAGGCTACTGAATTCTGAATCGTAGCCATCAACAAATAGCTGTTCTAATTCTGATTAGATGGTAGAGGCTAAAGTAAGAATTTAATTTTGCTCAATTTTTAGTCATTTGTTACCTTTTTTTTATTGAACCTAAACTTCTTATACTCGTATCAATAAGTTACTGTGCTGTGGTTACACAGACCTGTAGTGTTTCAGTTGTTTGACACTAATGAAAGTGTGTGAGATTTATGTTTTGACAGAAAAGCTTAACAGAAAGGAAACCTCCGATATACTGAAACCACCAGTTTTTCTAAACTTACAGTACAGCAACAGACAAAAATGGCACTGCGCAGTTTCTAGGGTCTCCGAGGAGACAAAGATAAGATGGGATTACTGCTTCCTCATCATGTAAAAAAACAACTTGCTGCAGAAACCACCATTACATGAGCACAGTCCATGGACCTAGAAACAATGCTTGAAATGAACACGAATGAACAGAATAAATGTGACTGTTTCATTTTCCACACTTTCTAATGAGTATGTCCTTCTCTTCTACCCCCCCCCCCCCCCCCCCCAGCCCCCCTTCCCACCCCCCCCCCCCCCCGAGGACCCCCCCCACCCCCACCCCCCCCCCCCACCCCCCCCCCCCCCCCCCCCCTCCCCCCCCCCCCCCCCCCCCCCCCCCAGATTTTTGGGGGAAAAAAACGTAAAAAAACCCCCCCCCCCCCCCCCCCCCCCCCCTTATACCAGCATGTATATTGGTCTTTTTGGGGGGTGGGGGAAAAACGTATGTTGAACTTCATGAAACTGCCCCTGGGCCAGGCCGAGGAAAACCTCCCAACCTGTGCTCTAAGTACTGCAACAAACAGCATGTATATTGGTCTTTTTTCAGATTGAACACCCCCCCCCCTTATACTAACTGCGTACAGACTTAAACACAAGACAAACATTTTGCTGCCCATGAAAGAAAAAGCAAAAATGTGCCACCACCAAAGAATAAATAAGAAAAAAAAAGGCTGTACAGATCCCTATGAAAATACTTAAAAGACTTGAGTCACTTTAAAATAGTTTAGTTTATCAACTTACAGACATAAGTTTTAAATTTATGAACAAACAGCTAGGCAAGCTGAAGTCATCTTCTAATTATGGACCACCTTAAATGCGATAATAAAAAGTATTATGAATGCCCAAATTTTATAGAAGCTCAGTTAACATAATAAAATGGGTTTTAAAAAAATCAAAATTAAGGAAAACTGTTAAAAGAATCACAAGAAGTCTGACAAATGGCTACTTCGTTCTTGTAACATACCATGCATGTTAATGTTTACTTCCATAATCATTATAGTCTTATTCTCTTAGTTCACTCATTAAAATAAGATTAAATTTTTCTGGAAAGTCAAGCTATTTAGATATTTAAAGCAGAAGATTAAAATAAATTTTTTTTAATGCAAGCCAGTGTTTGCTGTTATGTGAATTATCATGCTAGAGCTTCTCCAAAAGTTGAGAAACACTGGGCATGAGAGACACAAAGTGCACAATGCAGATCTCTAATAACATTCTTATCAGCTCGTATACTTATTTTTATTGTCGGCACAGTTGAAAAACCTGTTTCACACAGATACATGAAAGGAAACAATAGATATGATACCCAGATATGATTGTGGCTTAGTGCACTAACTATGCGTACTAAATCACAATATAGCAGCTAGATGTCACCACCTTTACTACAAACATATACATATAATTTTGAAATAAGTTAAGTTATATTGTACTTTAAAAAAAAAAAAAAACAATACAAAAAGAGATCTCTAGAATTCGCAAAGTAAAATTTTCAAATTTACTTTTAGCAGATTGGTTTTCTGTAATTCTTTTATCATACAACTCATTTTAGGAAGCACTGTTTCATGATATGACTTGACTTTGATCTACTGTCACTGAGACTCAGCTCTCGATGACAATTTAGGATATGAATACATATATTAATTCCAAGCTTTGGAAGCTGCTGGTTGCCTTGACATTAAGTCCTTGCAACACTTCATGAAGTATGGGATGTTTGCTCCTACAAATTAAATGTACTGTTTTTAAGATTTAAGCTGCCCCGTATAGTTCTCGGGGGAGGGGGGGTGTCTCTGATGAGACTAAGAAAGAATAGGATTACCGCTCCCTCAGGCATGTTCTACCTCTTAATTAAATACAAGAAAACACATCTAGATATACTATTTTAAACAAACAAAAACACCTACATATATCACCAAACCCAAACATCTACATGTAACCACTAAATACAAACTAAAACATCTACACAAAATAAAAATGAATACTGTATATAATGGTTAGTGGGGGTATGATGGTAATGTTAATGCCTAGTGAGGTTCAAGTAATGCATATTACTCATGTCAAAGAATATATTATTAACACAAACACCCCAGTGTTTCACACCCCCTCCTTTTTTACACCATAACAAGAAAAAAAAACATGTACACCCACCCACAATTTGGACATTTTTATCTTCTCTATTGACAAGGACAGGAGAGATAATGCTAAAAATAAACACGGGTAATTAAGCTTGTTATCTGAAATTGTATCCACTATATATATATATATATTAATTATATCCCATCAGAGGTTGAATAAGGTTTTTTTTTTCGTTAATTGAAAAAATAAAGAATTTTTGTTTGCACCACTAAGGCAAACAAAAACATCTAAACATCAATACCCTTCAGCTTCCTATATGGTGGAGGCCTTCAGCTCTGTATAGAGCAGGGGGCCTTTAGCTCCATATAGAACGGGGGCCTTCAGCTCCATATAGAGCGGAGGCCTTCAGCTCCGTATAGAGCAGGGGGCCTTTAGCTACAACAGAATGGGGGCCTTCAGCTCTGTATAGAGCAGGGGCCTTCAGCTCCATATAGAGCGGGGCCTTCAGCTCCATATAGAGCAGGGGCCTTCAGCTCCATATAGATTGGAGGCCTTCAGCTCCATATAGAGCGGGGGCCTTCAGCTCCCTATAGAGCAGAGGCCTTCAGCTAACACATGCCAAGTCCTCCTGTCATGTGCCATCAGCTCGTCTTTCTGTATCTTCCTCATAATTTTCATTTCTGTCTCCAGTTCTCTTCTCCATGTGTTCTTTGGTCTGTCTCTACTTCTCTTACTCTGGGGGATTCAGAACAAGGACAGCCTTGTTATGCTATCAACAGGTTTCCTCAATGCGTGTTCAATCCATCACTAGTATCTTCTTCTAAGATCTTGTTTCACAACGGTACTTGCCTGATTCTTGACATCAGTTTCACGTATGCCATTATCGTAACATTTCAATCCTTCAATTCTATGCAAGCACCCATTTATGAGAAGTCAGTAGCTTTTGTTGATGTTTTTTGTTCTCCATGTTTCAGAGCCATACTACAGGACTGACTTGGCATCTGAGTTGAAAATTCTTTCTTTATTTTGGACTTGATTCCATTTGATTTCTATATATTTTCTAATGCAATGAAAACTCTGCCTTTTGTATCCTTATTCATCTAAATCAGTGAGGTACAAATGCAGTCCCGCGGGCCAAATGTGGCCTGTGTAAAATTGTTTTGTGGCCCGCACTCACACAAAAAATATTTCTTTAATTATATGGTATAATTAATACTTTTGATATTAGACTCAAAACGTCCGGTGCAAAGCAATGTTTTACTGCTTGCAGTCAGCAACTGAAAGCGTTCGATTGACACTGCTATCGAGACTCTGGTTACAGAATATCCATGCCCCACCTAGCCAAACTTCCCATTAGGAGGTAAGAATAAAACCCAAATTATTTCAAATAAAATTCACTGAGCTTTTTTTTTTTAAATAATTTTTTATCATGAATGGCCCACGGTTTGGTTTATGTGGCCCTCGGGGTAGAATAAGTTCGACCACCCTGATCTAAATATACATATCATTATTTACAAACAAGACCACCTATACTCAGCTGTGTTGCACCTTACACGCATTTAAAACTTTGGCAAATTGTTTAATATGTAAAAATAAGTTTATATACTACGTGCAATTAAAGATAATTTTAAGGATAATTCTGACTCTATGCATTTTAGCTTTATGCATTGCCTTCAGAATGTATGCAACATGAATGCACCGAACATATATAAAAATATTTACATGTACCAATAAGTAGACATTTATATGTACTACTAAATGCAAACAAAATATCTGTACATGCTCATTTAAACTCATTAAGTACAGTAGTGCCACAATTTATGCAATCTTGATTTATTAGTTTCAGATTTTCGAGATTTTCCTCTTAGTCCCTATTAATTGTCTGAGACCCTCTGTCTCAGACTTATGAGATCAGTAATAAGGCTGCCCACATGACAAAAAGCTTTATGGGGGCCACACAAACATCAAACTGCCTTAACTCAATATGTCTATTATGTGGCATGTTGTTCAGGCGCATTCAGAAGGTGAAAGTAAACGAAAAGGAAGAAATGGAATACAGGAGAAATAGTGCCATCCTCAGAACATGAGACAGAAATTGCACACCATAATTGTTTGTATTAACTCCACCTAGGCCGGTCCCAAGCCCGGCTGAAAAAGGAGGAGGGCGGCCTGCATGGAGGCCGTAAGGAGGCAGCCCCTCCACCATGCAAAGGCACAACAGGCCAATCACCTGTTTGCTTTAAACTATGATTATGAGTAATATAAGAGAGAAAACCGGACTGATTCTAAAGGCGACGAACTGGAATGGACTACGGATGACTTATGGAACTTGAAACACAAGAAGTATAAATGGGAAAGAAGAGGAGCTGGTGGAAGAGATGAGGAAAGCAAAACTAGAAATCCTGGCTATTACGGAAACAAAGAAAAAGGGACAAGGAGTCATGGATCTCGATGGCAACACGCTGCTATACAGTGGTGTACCCACATCTGAAAGAGGTAAAGGGGGCGTGGGTTGCATTGTGGCCAAAAACCAGAAAGATAGTATCAAGGGATGGAACTTTGTCTCCGAGCGCATTATGGTTGTAAAACTAAAAGGAGAAACCATAGTCAACCTGGTCATAGTGTATGGGCCAAATGAGGATGAGAGAGCAGAGGTCAAGGAGGAATTCTTTGAGCTGCTTCAAAGGACAGTGGATGACAGCCTAGATGAAATTATTATGCTCGGAGATTTCAATGCCAGAGTTGGAAAAGACCATGCTAGATGGGGTGCAGTTATCGGAAGATATGGAGAAGATACTCTCAATGACAATGGAAAGCGACTCCTTAGATTCTGCAGTGAGCAGAATCTGATCATTACCAACACAAAGTTCCCCCATAAGCGCATACATGCATACACTAGGTGTGAACCAACAAAGAATGAGAAGTCAGTGATCGACTATGCCATTGTTAGGAGGAACTCATTCAAATATGTCCGGGATGCTAGAGTCTGGAGGGGGCCAGAGATTGGAAGTGATCACTACCTGCTTATAATCAAAAGAACAACTGAAAGAGTTGCTCAGCCTAGGAACTGCCCAGCATCACGCAAGAAACCAAGTAAACGAACGGAAGAAATGAGCATTAAGACCTACAAGCTGAGAGAGCCAGAAATTAAGACCAGATATCAGGGGCTTATTGCTACAGCGGTGAGAAACACAGAAAAACAACCTGATGACTTGGAAACCCTGTGGCTTAAATTCAAGGACATCATAAAGACAGCTGCTGCAGAAGCATGTGGTGAAGTCCGACTTGGGAACAAGAGAAAGAGGACACCTAGGTGGACAGAGGAAGTCAAAGAGAAAATAAGAGAGAAGAAAATGGCATGGAAACAATACTTAGGAGCTAAAAACACAGCAGGACAAAATAGAGAAATATATAGAATATGTGATACTCAGAACAGAAGCAAAGAACAAGGTGCTAGCAGCAAAACAGAAGTCCTGGGAAGAATTTGGAGAAAAGCTAGAAAAAGATGCGCAAGAAAACCAGAAATTGTTTTATAAGACCCTAAAGAACATGAGGAAGGAAAAACAATGCCCTCTCAAATTTATAAAGGACAAGCAAGGCAAATTGCTTACTGCCCTGAAGGAAGTAATGGAAAGATGGAAAGAATATTTCTCAGAACTCCTTGATGGTGAGCAAGGTCAAGCATCAGAAATGATAACCATTAGCACAGAAGAGGAAACAAATCATAACACCAATTTTCAAAAAAGGGTGACAATCGACAATGTGGAAACCATAGAGGCATATCCCTTCTCAGTGTCCCTGGTAAAATCTACTCTAGAATCCTAGAGCAGAGACTCCGACGCCTAGCTGAGCCACAATTGGATGAGGTCCAGTGCGGATTCCGAGCAAACCGAAGTACTCAAGACCTAATCTTCACACTCAGACAGCTGAGTGAAAAGGTCCTTGAGTATAAGAGTGAGATCCATCTTTGTTTCATAGATCTGGAAAAGGCGTTTGACAGGGTCCCCTGGAGCAAACTTTGGGACTGTTTGGCAAGGAAGAATATTCCAGCACCTCTGATTCATGCTATACAGAGCTTCTACATGTCTTGCAGAAATTATGTGAGGACAGCAAACCATAAGTCAGAAGAGTTCAGGACCACCACTGGTGTAAGACAAGGTGATATCCTGTCACCTTATCTTTTCATACTCCTCATGGACGATGTTATCAAGTCATGTAAGGAGAGAACAAGAAAGTATTCAGTGGGGTACTGGAAGATGAGACAGGTATGTATTTCAGAGCTGGCATTTGCTGATGATGTTGCCCTGATTGCTAAATCAGAGGCACATCTCCAATCCAACCTGCAAGTCTGGAAGGAAGAGCTGGAGAAGAAAGGGATGGTCATAAGTAGCTCTAAAACAAAATCCATGGTGATATCACGAGAAGAAAGAAGACATCAGATTAAGCTGGGAGAACAGGTCCTGGAGCAGGTCGACCACTTTAAATATCTTGGAGCTATTATAGACCGAAAGGGAGGCATCAAAGAAGAGTTGGCCACTCAAAAAGCAGCAGCTGAGAGACTTTTTCAGGCCATAAATCGAGGATTCCTCAGCAAGAGAGAGGTTGGTAAAAAAACGAAGATGGCTGTATACCGCTCCACCTATGTCCCAGTCTTGACATATGGATGTGAGTCATGGGCAATGACTACAACCCACAAAAGCCAGATCCAAACCTCAGAAATGAGGTATCTGAGGAAGGTGGTTGAAGTAACAAGAAGAGACAAGGTCCGCAACCAGACGATACCGTCAAGGCCTAAAATCCCACCCCCTGCAGACCCAAGTAGAACAGTCCCAACTAAGATGGTTTGGCTATGTCTGCAGAATGGGAGAAGATCGGCTACCACGACAAGCATGGGAAACAAAGAGCCAGGGATCCAGACCCCCAGGACGACCCAGAGTCTGCTGGGAGGACAACATTAGACAATCTTTGAAGGACCGAGGACTAGAATGGAACCAGGCCAGGAGGAAGACAGCCGATAGGATAGACTGGCGCTCTCTCTTCCAAACTTCTACACCTCACGGTAGAAGGGGAACGACTAAGTAAGTAATTGTTTGTATTCATTTCTTGATCAGTTACTTACCAGTATTTTTTAAAATAAATGTAACAGAAAAAGGTGTTTCTTAAAATACATTGTATAAATATGGTGCCTATAGTTGAAAATCAACTGTAAAAACCCAATGTCCTCACAAGAACAGCCATGCTATGGACCCCTGAAGGAAAGCAAAAGAGAGGCTGACCAAACAACTTGGCGAAGAACTGTGGAGGCCGAGATGCAAAGAATGAACCAGAGCTGAGGCATTGCACAAAGGATGGCTGCTGACCGAGCAAAGTGGAAGAAGTTTGTTGCTGCCTTACAAGATGCCACCAGGCATGATGGCCACTGATTGCTTTGACAGTCAGTGTCTAAGGATTTAAGGATTTTTAGATACTAACTTTAATGTTCTATATCTCAGAGTCTACTAAAGTTACCAGAAATCTAATCTGACAAAAGTTTTAAAATACAGTAATGAGCTACCATTTCAACTTTCGTGCTCATAGCTCAAGAAATAAAAAAGCCTTAGTGAATTGAAAAATAGGATTACAATTCAATATGGCCACAGCTTAAATGGCAACCAACAGCATTATACTATCAGATGCTTTGGTATGCATAACTATTACTTTGTAAGTTAACAACGCGCATTTGTATAGAAATCCTGCCGTTAAAATAATGAAACAGCATTTTGCTGTAGCTCCTCCCATTAAGACACAGTTTTATTTCTGAAAGTCTGAGCTTCCATACACCTGAGCAGGTACTAAGGATTTCTAAATACTTAAATTAAAGGAGTTTAAAAAAAACAGTTGTTTTTCTAGAACCATTTAATTTCCTAAGCTGAGGCACCACTGTACTGAACATGCTAACAACATGCTGTTTTTAACTCTTCGTATTGGCCTTTTATGCAGTTAAATGTTAATTATGTGTCATTTTTATTAAATGATTTAAAACTGCATATGACACAGCCAAATATGCTAATGAAGGACGCCTCTCACTTGATGCCTCTATTTTTATCCAGAGCACAATGCAATTTAAAGAACGTGTTTTATGACTTTTAAAAGAAAGTTTTGTGATCCACAGCTTACGGATAATTTTGTTTGTTCGCTTTTAATTAGATTTGTTTTACATTCTTAAAATGACAGTATGTTGAAAGTATTTTAAAATTTCAAATTGTTTAAAAAAGAAAAAAAAACCTAGTAAAAATGTCATTTCAAAACTAATTTCTGTCATATTTTAAATATAATGTTGCTAGGGGATATAATTTTTAATTAGCCATAGGTAAGGGAGATAATTTAATAACACATACTAAAACGTATATAATCAGGAGATATGTTAATGAGAATTATAACTTTTACTCCAAAAAGCAAGTTGCAACGAGCTGTCTATTAACAACTAACTTTACTATGAGATGGAGCCGCGGTAGCATAGTGGTTAGTGCACTGGCTTCCTAGCGCAGTGGTCTATGGTTCGATCCCCAGATGAGGCGGAAAAATTTTTAGGCCACAAACGGCTCCTGGGTCGACCCAGCCCCAAATGGGTACCAGAGCTACTCTGGGAAGGTTAAGGCGGCCGGCGTGATGCCGACCACATCACCCCTCGTGTGCCGACGGTCAAGATAATATGGGCCTAACACCATATTCCCAATATGTAAAAACACCCCCCCCCCCCCCCCCCCCCCCCCCCGCCAAAAAAAAGCAAGTTGCCACGAGCAGGCTGTTGATGATTACCTTTACAATGAGAATAAAAACACTACAATGCAAAGGTCTAAGAAAGTGCAATGCTATATAGCTTATATTAAAACAAAGCCAGCCTCTAGCATTATTCTTATGCTTACACATGCCATTTATAAGATCCTGAAAGTTAGCTTATGAGGTGCTAACAGATTGTTTCACTTTCCACTAGGTCATGGTCACTCTCTTCATTAACAAGATGATAGGACGTGGATGCTGGTGCAGAGGAGGTTGATGGATTCCGCCGCGAGGAGGAAGCCACACTTAATCCATCGCTGCAAGACAGCACCATGGAAACAGATAAATTATTGATATTGCAAGAGAAGCAGTACAGAAACAGATGTACCATAGACACTGCACAATGGCATTAGGAAAAGTGATACATTGCAATGAGTCTCCGTTGTTAAAAATGTTAGTAATTAACCTCTTATAAAAGAGTAATTAAAAAGGTAACTGATGAGTTCTCTCGAGAATATTCATCATGTTTTTATTAATGAGTACCAGAGGTTATAAAAAACTGGATAAAGGTGGTCCCCAAGATCCAAAGACAGTTTTCTTCCTTGCTGCCTTTGGCCTTTCCCTTCTTCTTCTTTCGTTCGCTTCAAATATATTGTCTATATCTGCAATGTTGTTTTTTGTATAAACGTCACTGTCTTTTGTAGTTCATACAGAGGTCCGTATAGTTTTGCTTCCAGTGTTGTTTCTCTGAGCCAGTGGGTTTGCCTCAATATATCATATTCGGTGCAATCTTGAAGTACGTGCTCTGCAGTCTGGGGTGCCTGTCCACATGGCTGAATTGCCAATCTTGAATTTTGTATACATGTGGCTGCGGAGTCGGTTGTGTCCTGTTCTGAGGCGCAGAATGACAATTTGTTCTGATCTGTTCATAGCTTGGTAGTCATCCTGTGTTGGTGGCTTTCTGATTGATTTGATCATCTTTTTCTTCTGATGGTATATAACTGGTACATCCGGTTGCTCGTCTGCAGCACCTTCTTTAGCCAGTCGGTCCGCTCTCTCGTTTCCTGGTATTCCACAATGAGACGGTATCCACTGCATGGCGACCCTGCGCTGGTTGCACAGTTCAGAAAGTAGGGCTTGTATACCTGGCAAATTTCTGGACTGAAGTGCTTGGAGTGTTGATCTTGCAATAGAGGCAGAACAAATAAGCAATGTTCTAAGAGCTTAATTTAGTTTTTTAATGAAGTTTTACATTTGCAATTATCCTAAATACATAAAGTGAAAAAAAAAAAAAAAAACCAAAAACAAACCGATGCTGTGGGTTTTAATATTAGAGGTATATAAAATGGCTGTGTAACATTCAAATCTAGTCTGCATTATTTTTTTTTAATGGCGAAAATATAGGTTTCCCGTTCAACCTCTGACAGGTTATAATTAGGATATATAGTGTAGCTAATTCAAGATAATAATTTTGTTTTCCAATATCTGAATATGAGACATGGAGAACAACAAAGACAACAACCAAAAAGCTACAGACTTTCATAAATGGGTGCTTGCGTAGAATAGAGGGATTAAAATGGTATGACAAGGTTACCAACGTGGAACTGATGACAAGAACTAGACAAGTGCCAGTGGAACAAGAAATGAGAAGAAGACGATGGCGATGGATAGGACACACACTGAGGAAACCTGTTGATAGCATTACAAGGCAGTCCTTGTTCTGGAACCCCCAGGGCAAGAGAGGCAGAGGAAGACCAAGAAGTACATGGAGAAGAGAGTTGGAAACAGAGGTGAAAATGATGAGGAGAACATGGAAAGAACTTGAGATGATGGCACGTGACAGGAGGACTTGGCATGTGTTTGTTGAAGGCCTATGCTCCTTTGGGAGTGGAGGGTTATGATGATGATGATGAATATCTGAATATGGCCCCCTCCAATCAGTCCAAATAGAGTAAATTAAAAGTGTCAACTTGTGTGAATGTGCGTGTCCTCCACTGTCCCAAAACAGCAGTCTCTCAAACCTGTGTTGTTATAAACATGGGGGAGGAGGGGAGGAAAGCCCAGAGTGTCCGAGATGACACCCAATATACTATTCATCTGCTATCATCAAAAGGCATTACAAAAGCCTCACCACACCCCCACTTTTCCACTATACCCTCACCAATCCTTGAATATTAAATTTTTGCTCCTAATATATACTGTTTCACCATTTTGTGCCATTCTCTAGGCTTTGTTCATTCTCAACACATGTTCTATAGCTATGGGTAAATAAAGATAAAAGGTGAAGGGGGTTCCATAACAGATACTGCGGTAGTGGGGTGAAGTGTTAGAGACTTCACCATACTAGTGTCTAGCATCGAGAGGTGAGGGCGACCAGTTAACTTCCTCACAGCCTTTTCCTTCCCAAACTCAAAAGAACAAAGTCAGTAACCCATATCATCATCATAACCCTCCACTCCCAAAGGAGCATAGGCCTTCAACAAACACATGCCAAGTCCTCCAAGTAACCCATATACACTGGAATAAAAACCCAGCTCCTTGGTGGACAAACAAATGTACAGAAAAAACTAAAGAAAGAAAACAAGCCTTACAAAAATATAGAAGAAATAGGACCCAAGATAACTATGAACAGTACAAGAGAATAAGAAATGAAACAAATAAAATAATATTACAGGAAAAGGAAACGTGCTGCAAAACACGCCATACCTCAATCCAAGCACTCATTCAGTTACAGAGGTGTGGAAAAGATTAAAAACCCTTAAAGGGAACCCAAAACGAACAGTAATGCCTACTATAAAAATTCCAGAATGGGCAGAATCAGACAAACAAAATGCAAATACCCTAGCAAAATACTTCTATAATGTAAATGCTAGGGAAAACCTGGGAAACAAAGAAATAGGGAGAAGAGAAAAACATAACAGAACTAAGAAAAAACGAGATAAATGATGTAGGGGAGAAATCTTATCTAAACTCCGAAATTACTGTAGAGGAAGTAGAAAATGCAATAAATGAGAAATCAAACTCAGCATTAGTGCACGACATTCTAAGCTACAAAATACTAAACAAAGATACCAAAATATACCACAGAAGTAATAACCTCTCTATTCAATATTATATGGAAAACAGGTAAAATACCAAAGGCATGGAAAGTAGCAGTAGTCATACCAATACAAAAACCAGATAAAGAGGCCCATGATGCGAGCTCTTACAGACCAATAGCTTTGACATCTCACATAGGGAAAATAATAGAAACTGTGGTGAACAATAGATTAAAATACCACATGGAAAAGAACAATCTTTATAGCCCAACCCACTCAAGCAGGAACAACCAAATATTTAGGCATGACTTTAGATCAACAACTAAACTGGAAAAAACATATAGACAAAGCTAGTTGAGAGCTGCAGAGGACTCACTAATATGATGAGATACCTAAAGGGCAGTGGATGGGGAGCAAGCATCAAGTCACTTCTCATGTTCTACAGGTCATTTATAAGGGGGAAAATGGACTATGCAAGCATAGTATATGACTCTGCAGCTCACAGCAATAAGAAAAAATTGGACAAAATACAGCACCAGGCACTATGAACAATAGCTGCAGCCTCAAGATCAACATCACTTGAAGCACTAGAGGTGGCACTAGGAATAATACTCTCAAGCTAAGAAGAAAAGAACTTAGACTGAATTACATGGGCAAAGTTCTAATTGACAAAAACCATCCAGCGCATGCAATGTTTGTGAAGAATTTCCCTATGACCTGGGATACCCCTCTGGAACCCACAAGATACCCAATAGGATGGAAATGCATGGAGGAAATAGAAGAAAACAGTATTATAACAAATGCAATAAAATGTAGTAGTAAATACACACCAGTGATTCCGCCTTGGGAGCTCAAGAAACCAAACATTGAATCTCATCTTTCAGATAAAATAAATAAAAAAGCAGAACAAAACGACATTAAAATCATAGCCAGAGAATATATAGAACAGATAACTAAGGGTAGCTTGAAAGTATACACTTCCTCTTCTTCTTCTTCGTTGACCCTCAGATGTCAACTTGAATAAGTTCAAAGAAAGCAGTGGTCAACCTAAGGCTGTTGATATCTCCGTAGATTTTCTCCAGGAATGGTACTGGTGATGGCCATATGTGTTTTCTCTGTTCCTCTTATGTTGGGCACCTTTGAAGCAGATGTTCGGCAGTCATTTTATCGGTGCCATAGTCACACTCATCAGTAGTTCCTATCTTTAATTTGTTGAATAGATGGTATCTCAATTTGTTATGACCTGTGCGAAGTCTGAAGATTACCACTTGTTCACTTCTGCTGAGCTGGTAATATGAATCATTTTTTGTGTGGCCTGGATGCTCTGCTTCCCACTTGTGCCTGTACCTGCGCTTGATAAAACTCTTGGCCTCCTCATAGGTTATATTTGTGTCAAGTTGAGGAAGCTTTCCCTCCTTCCTTTGCCAATCTGTCAGCCTCTTCATTTCCAGGGATGTTGCAGTGAGAAGGGATCCACTGTAATACGACTCTTTTGTATTGCTGACATAGTCTGTGAAGTGTTACTCTTAGGTCATCCAGTTCAGCATTTCTTTGACTTTTCAGCGTTGTAATTACTGACAACGCATCTGATAAGATAGCTACAGGTCTCTCTGCACCTTCTTCTGTCATTAGAATTTCTGATGCAGTTTTTGAGGCCTCTGCCTCTGTTCTGAAGTTACTTGAAAATTTCCCTGTTGTGACTGCTATCTTGTTTTGTGTGCCATTGCTTAAGCTCAGGAAGACTCCTCCACCCCCATCTTCTGTTGCATTAGTTGCTGATCCATCCGTGTATGCATGGATCCAGGTGTTGCTTGGGTTATGTTTCTCTATATATTTTGTGGTTAGGACTCTCCTTTCTGTTTCATTTTGGCTGTTCTTTCTCTCAATACCAGAAATGTTTTCTATCATTTCAGGGAAGCACTGTTGTTTCCAAATTGGTAGCTTGTGTGCAGTACATATGGGCGTAGCTGTTGATATTGTGTTTATGGGGTCTGCTCTCATCTTTGTTTTGACTGTCTCTACAAAGTTGCTTCGCTTCAGTCTTCCCCGTCCGTCCATTTATTCTGTGGTGCATTGGGTGGTCTATCAGCCTCCTGAATTTCTCGGCTTGTTGCTGGGCTCTGCTACCTATTTTTCCTCCAAAGGCTGGAGGTGAGTAATCTTTTCCAACTCTTCAATGGGTGTTGACGTCATGTTCCCTGTTATAATTCTCAGTGCTTGGTTTTGGGTTCCGTTTATTTTGTCAAAGTTCGACTTAGCTGCCGTTGACCATGCTGCAATGCCATATTCTAAGACTGGTCTCACTCGTCCATTATACAGCTTCTTTAGTACTCTCTCGTCTGCTCCCCAACCCGTACCAGCAAGTTTTTTCATGATTGCCATTCTCTGCCTTGCTCTTGTCCTGTTTCTTTCAATCTGGGTTTTCCAAGTATAGACTGATAGATCTAAGATAGAAAATGAAGTACTTGGAATAGGAATGCACATACCAGCCTGGAAGCTGAAGAAAAGTTTTAGTTTAACTGAAAACGCATCAATATTCACGGCAGAAATGGTGGCAATAGCAAAAGCACTTGAAATAATTACTGACAAGCCCCCCAAACAGCTAACAATCCTAACTGACTCACTGTCAGCTCTTCAAGCACTAAGAAACCCACATGAATGTAGCCAACCAGACATAGCAGAAGAAGTGTTGCAACTTAGTACACACTTAAATAATAGGGGCTGCTCAGTATTATTAGCATGGATAACCTTTCTCATTGGAATAGAAGAAAACAAGGTGGCCGACAGGGTGGCAAAACAGGAAGAAGCAGCCCAAACCACATAAACTCAGGGTTAGGCACAACAGAGATCAAAAGTATAATTAGAAATATTATAACAAAGGAATGGAAAGAAAACTGGAAAGAGAGCCAGAAAAGCAGACACGCCTATAAACTGCTAAAAGATCCAACCCGGACATGTCAGATATCTAGAGAACTAAAAATACCATGCAACAGAAAACTGATTAGACTTCAACTAGGAACAGGCTATTTCATGGTGGAGGAACCCTACTGTGCAGCACGTCTGGAGAAAAACACCATAATACATTATCTATTAACATGCAAAAAATACGAACAGCACAGAAAACCACTAATGGAATACTTGAGAACCTAAAACTCGACATCACTGTCACTGGAAAATGTACTGAAAGTTGACCTACCCAACATAATAAAATTTTATATTACCAAAACAAGAACCAACATATAACAAATTAGAATTGACAAGGAAAGGACGGAAAAAAAAGTCCATTCAATATCAGTAGAAGAATTAAATAAAAACAAACAAACAAAAACCACCAATCCAAAACCAACAAAAACCCAGCAGATAAAAAGATGTCAATAGCGAGAGAGAGCAATATGTTATCATGGAAGAAGATACATTACAAACACCATAGACATTTTAAACATTGCCACAACAAACGGAAGATAAATTACAACCTGGAAGAGCCAACACAAGAAAAACAACAAAGTAATACACTATATGGAATGATGAACACTATGTACCCAAATTATAACCCATATGGGGTTGAACCGGGTATCCCCCTGCACACAAAAAACACCAGTTTTCAAGTGCTAGGTTCAAGTATACGTCTGCCGTGAGAGACCGGTTCTCAAACTGTCAGTTGGACGCTCATGGGTAAATTGCACACCTATAAATAATCTAATAATGGTATTCTCTGTTGTGCTTACTTCCTACATTTTAATAGTAAATGCTCTATATTGTTACCTTGTAGGTATTCTGCACAGTAAGATGCTTCTATTCTAAAACAGCCCATTCCAAGATGTAATCTAAGTACAGTAGGTTCTTATTGTTATGAATTTTTTGAACATAATATTTGTCTCCATTAATTTAATAACAAACAAAAACACTTCAACCCACGATACTTACCAGCACACGCTAAGAGAAAATGAAAAGAGAAGTAAACTTGTCAATTAACAACTAAGCTTTGTTTCACTTTACTTTTAAGGATGCACGATTTCAAACTATAAACATCCTTTTTCAATTTCGGCTTACCGTCCTGTATTAAATTTTTTAAAACCGTTCCCTCGATTTAACTTCCTAAAACTGTGTTCTCTTCTGTGTTAGTTCTTTTGTCACAGACGAAGGCCTTGTGGCCGTAACGTTGGCATGGTTCGTTTAACCCTCCCACCGACTTAATTTTACGAGATGTCATTTATGTCGGACTTGCCGAATCTTCCCCTTCTTACATCACAGGACACGTTATGACCCATTTACCGTAATACTGTACCGTACTTAATAGATTATTTTTTGTTACTCCGTAGGCAACTTTCGTGAATCGACATTTTTGGTCACTTACAGTTTCACTAGGGCACACTGACCTTCCATAAAGAAGCAAAAAATGAAATTAATGATGTTGAAAATGATGAAGATAGCATGTATGCACATGTTAGTACACACTGTTCCGAACGTACACAACACCGCGCATTTACACAAATATGAACATGTAGCAGTTTAATTTACACATGAATGTATACACTACAAGCAAAAGAACTGGACACGGTCACGATAAGTAGGTATCCACAATTATGTACACATTACAGAACATACACAAATGTACGCAAAAGTGACACCTCGCGAATACAGGTCAGTCTCTGTTCTGGAATTCCCATGGTAAGGGAAAAGGAGGGAGATCACCAAAAAAACAAACACACACAGACATGGAGAAGAGAACTGGAGACAACTGTAAAAGGAGTAAAAACAGACATAGACAGACTTTGAACAGATGACACAGATCAGGATGGCTTGGTATGCTTTTGTTGAAGACATGTGCTGTACGGGGAGGGGGACTGAAAGGATGCTGAATACAAGCAGTGGCGTACTGGGGGTGGGGGTGCGACGCCTCGGGGGACAGCCCGGAAGGAGGTGCCGTGAGAAACTTATGATAGCACTTACTCTGTACTGTAAATATACTTGCAATTGTGTTTCTTTATTGGGAGGAGGAGGAGGGGGGGGGGCAACAGTAAGATCCGCCCCGGGTACCAAATACTTTTGGAGCGCCTCTGAATACAGGTATTACCGACTGACGCCAGCACATCCGTAAGCAGATGTAAACAAGTGTATACACACCAAGTCACAAATACAGTACACGAGTAATGAACCACCACAGTACATTTACAGACATATGTCACGGTACATCATCATCATTCTCCTGTCTGCTCCTTATGAAGCATGGAGCCACCGCCGCAGCTGGTCCTCCACCGCCGCAGCTGGTCCTCTTACAGGAAGCCTGCACCAAGTAGTCACATGCTCTTGTAGTGGTGGTTTCTGCTGCAATTTGTTTTACATGCTGAGGTTGCCAGCCTCATTCACGAACCGCATATCAGTTGCCTTGTACGACGTGTCGCTGTACATACACATGAATATTTGTTGTTGTTTTCGATCCAGCGGCGCTTGGGCTTTAGCCCTTTGGCCCAGTAACATGCTGGGGTGCCTGTGGACTTTCCTTCCCACCCGACACATGAATATTTAGAACCGACAATAACGTGGATGCATACTACCTAAGATGCACACAATAAAACATATGCACATCCTTCAGTAAACGGATGTCCAACAGCAGATGCATATAAATACATCCCTACATACACATAATGATTTAAATAACACAGCATCTACGCACAAACAAGCACACTAAAACAAAATATAGCAAAAACACACATACTGTATGTACACACTGGAGGACATACACACAAATGTGTAATCTTTAAAGCGTATAAGCTAAGTCGTATACACACTAGACGAAGTCTTCACAAGTACATTCACCCAACTAAACATATAAGAAACAGCGTTGCCACTCTGAATTTTGAAGGAAAAAAACCTAGCTATCGGCGACTTGGGCGATTTTTTGGGCTATTTTGGGCGAAATCTAGGTGGCGTTCTTCAACTAATGAAGGAAAACTACACCTAGACGGGACCAAAAAAACCCAGATCTGGGTGAATCCACCTTGGAGTGGCAACGCTGATAAGAAATATGTAAACACTACCCGGAAATATGAGCTGACAGACTTGCCAAACGGGAGAAAGCAAATAGGAAACCGCATCTTCGTCCTTGTGTATCTACATCTAGGCCTATTTAATGTCCCATAATACGGGCGATCTGTATCAGACTGCTCTCATCGCAACACATTTTGTCCCTCAAGGGTTGGTGAAACTTTATCTTGTAGTCAATTCTTGAAGCGTATACTCTACTTTTTTGCTGTTGTTCCCCACATGGACTCATGTATGTTTTTTTTCCAAGTTTGATCTTACTGCATTAGTTGTTACTAAAGTCTGTAAGCCATTATCAGTCTCCAAATTATCACTAAGTCTCTTCTTGGGTTAAGAATCCCGTTACACGCCCACTGTGGCATATTGGAAATATGGTGTTAGGCTCATATTTTCTTGACCATCGGCACACTACGGGTGATGTGGTCAGCATTACGCCGGCCGCCTTAACCTTCCCAGAGTTGCTATGGTACTCAATTCATGAGGCTGGGTCGACCTCGGAGCCGTTTGCGGTCTAAAAAATCCAACCTCAACTGGGTATCGAACAATGGACCACCGAGCTAGGAAGCCAGTGCACTAACCATTTTGCTACCTCGGCTCCAAGTCTCTTCTTAGTAAGGAAATATGGGGTCCTGCTTCAGCTGACTCTGCACGTTCTCTCTGCAACTTTTCTTTCAAATTCTTTTTTTTATAAATTATTGTTTTACCTCTTCATAAAATAGGGAGCCGCGGTAGCATAATGGTTAGTGCACTGGCTTCCTAGCTCAGTGGTCTATGGTTCGATCCCCAGATGATGTGGGATTTTTTTTTAGGCCGCAAACGGCTCCTGGGTCGACCCAGCCCCAATTGGGTACTAGAGCAACTTCTGGGAAGGTTAAGGCGGCCGGCGTGATGCTGACCACATCTCCCCTAATGTGCCGATGGTCAAGAAAATCACCATATTCCCAATATGCCTCAATGGGCGTGTAACGGGATCCTCTTCATAAAATGTCTTGTTTCAGTTTCTTATCTGTTGCTGGGAAAAGGCTATTTTAGAATAGAAGAACTTTACTGTGCAGGATATCTTCAAGAAAATAATATAGAGCATTTCTTGTTAAAATCCAAGAGGTATGAACAAATGAGAATACCAATATTAGATTATTTACAGGCATCAAATTTACCTATAAATATAGAAGTGTTAAGAATAAACAGACGTAGGGAACTGCATAATACAGTCAAACAATATTTAACACGAACAATAGTTAATATAAAGTAATTGGGAATGTGAAGGTCTAATACTGTTCTTACAATGCATATGACTTTTAACAGGTGAATGTCAATCAAATATATGTTAAAGTCAGGTATATAGATGGAACCACCAGATCTTTACAACACCCCCCCCCCCCCCCCCTCCCATTTAATATTATTCTTGTTTGGAGTTTCTGCTTGATTTTGTTCGGTTTTATCTCGTTTTTGTTTGTTTGGGTTTTTTTTTTTTTAAACATACAAACGTAACTGGTAATTGCGATTTGCCCTATTTACAATGATTTGACAGGTGTGATGCCACTTTCCCATATCGGCAGTTGTTCATATTAATTGGAATTGAAAACAATATATATCCTAATTATAACCCATCAGAGGTTGAACGGGATATTTTTCATCAATAAAAAAATATATATGTTTCTCCCTTCTTTTGGCAAGTATATCTTCTCCCTTCTTTCCATATATCTTGCAGTGAACACCCATTCCCGTTATTATACTTGAACTTTGTTTTACAGCTAGTTTCTACGAACGCTTTTCATAGGCTGTGAATCGTTGCTGTCATTGGAAAAACCCAATTCCTTACTGGGTTTTACCGAAGTGACAATAGCATTTCCATTCACGGTTCCTGACACTTGTTATGAGTTTAACTTTTTTCTGCTTATTGTCCGATTTCCTCATGTCTGCACTTTACAATATACAAAGAAAATTTACTACTTGCAGATAAAACTTCAAAATATTGTCAGCGAATTTGTATAGGCCTATATATTATAAGATCAACATCATTTTACTTTTCTCTGCCTATGAAACATGGAGCCACCACTCCAGCTGAGCCCACTGCATGAAGTACATTCACATGCTTTTGCAGCAGTGTTTTCTGTATCAATTTGTTTAACGTGATGAAGTAGCCAAAACTATGCACAACATCACGTTAACCAGAAGAACTTACCATAAATTTGTTAAAAGCCTATGTTCCTTCGGGAACTGAGCAGTAAAGAAGATTTGAAGTTAAGGTTAGAATATTGTGCGTATTGTACAGTGCCTTATCTCCTTAATTTAATTACATCTTCGTTATCAAAATGATAAACTTATTAGCTGTTGGAACACCTGGGGGTTGTTTCATATTTTGCATAGTCATTTGAACAATTTAACTTTTGGAATAATATGATATATGTTTTTATTTATTTATTTTTAAAAAATATTAATGAAGAAAAATATCCCGTTCAACCTCTGATGGGTTATAATCAGTGCCGTCTTAAGGCATGGGCACACTGGGCAGTGTCTAGGGGCCCCACGATTCTAGGGGCCCCATGCTGGGATGCTGCCATATTGTTCATATGACATCATTTTTATTCCCGTGGGTGGGTAGGGGGCAGTGCAATGCTTTGCCCAAGGCCTACAATGCTGTTAAGGCGGCCCTGGTTATAATTAGGATATATATTGTTTTCAATTCCAGTAATATGAACAACTGCCGATATGGGAAAGTGGCATCACATGATATATGTAAATATGATGTTCATATTACTTGAAAGTGGTTTATGGTATTTAGTTCTCCCTGTACCTAAGTCTAATGCGTAGCAACGTTTTGTTAACTGGGACAGCTAAGAAGCTGTTCATTAATTTGACATTTTTCTTCCTTGCTGGGTTTTCAACAAAAAATTATGTACATGCGTGCCTTTCTTAATTACTCAGATCCTAACGTTTGTGATTCATCACGTATGATCTTCACAATTAAACTTCTGATTTCCTCTCTTTCCGGGTTTACTTATATTCTTTTATTCTGCTTACCTGTTCGGTTTCCCTATCAGCTAATTCATTCCCTCTTATGTCTACATGTGGAGGTATCAATGTTATTATGACTAAGCGTACTTCATAGGCCCTGTTCAACTGTAGTATTTCCTATACTATGTCTAGCCTCCAGTATATATATAGTAATTGGGAATGTTGTTGTTAGCACTCTAGAGTGCTAATACTGATGAAAAAAAAAAACTATGAAAATACTTTATGACTATTTCTACGGCCTTCAGAACTGCTTCTAACTCTGCTGGAGGCGGGGGGGGGGGGGGCGGGGGGGGGGGGGGGGGGGGGGGGGGGGGGGGGGGGGGGGGGGGGGGGGAGGGGGGGGGGGGAGGAAGGAGGAATGAGCGTAATCTTCTGTTTCCTTACATCCTTCCGTTAATTGTCCATACTGACAGTATTTTTCTGACTGCTAAATGTCCTTCTTCGCTTTCAGATCTGGCAGTGCATACAAAATTAGCGTATCACTGTTGTGCTATTCTATATAGAGTGTTACCCGGGCCCGAAAGGGGCAGCATACAATGGCATTATTGAAATCTGCTAGGCAATGTAGTAAAAGGCGACTAATGACGGTTGGGCATGGTGCAGGTCACCCTGTCCTGTAGAAACTTCAGGCCACACAAACATCTCAACAACAATATGGACACCTTAAATAAGACACACATTCAGAAAACCAGCAGACAGCATTACACGCGGCAGTCTCTGCCCTGGAATCCCCAGGGCTTGAGAAACAGAGGGAGATGCAGAGAAGTGCTGGTGGAACAAGAGATGAGAAGAAGACGCTGGTGATGGATAAGACACAAATTGAGGTCACCTGTTGATAACATTACCAGGCAGTCCTTGTTCTAGAATCCCCAGGGCTAGACAAGCAGAGATAGACTGAAAAAAAAAAACACACACACACACGCGGAGGTGGGAAGTGGAGAGAGAAATGAACATGATGAGGAAGACACTGAAAGACCTTGAGCGGATATTACGTCACACGAGGACTTGGCATACGTTTGTAGAAGTTCTTATCTCCTTTTGGGAGCTAAATGGTAATGAATGAATGAATGAATATGAGTATTGTATGTACTCAGAAGGAGGGGCCATGAGCAAAAATAGGTTGAGAACCCCTGGTATATATCATTTCATACAATATAACTCTTACATCAGACCATCTGAATTATCTGATGGGACAAGTGAATAAAGTTATACATCTTAAAAATCCGAACAACAATCCACAAATCTCAAACGCTCCACCGCAAGAAAAGACACACAGGTACATTAACAGTATCACAAATATAAGATGTGGTTAGCAAAAAGAAAAACAAAAACAAGACAGGTAGGTCTTTCCATTTACGGCTCGTATAATTTAACAAATAATTTATGTATGCAACCAAGTTTTTATTTTATTTGTCATACTGTTTTCAATAATTTATTCCTGACAAGCCTTTGTGGTCTTAATGTGCCATTTGTGTGTCCTTTGTCCTTGCAACATAAACATCGTCCTAATAAGTTTTTTTGGTACGTCCAACTGAAAGTAATAAGCTTTAAGGCAAAATAGGGAACATCGCACTTTGCTTTAAACGAAAGCTATTTTAAACACGCATTCGAATCATCCCACATTGAGGCCAACAATATATTTTATTCGGATTTCACAGTTCTCTTCGCAAGTTACCTGTCAAAAATTGATAGACAAGTTTAATAATTTAGCTTCATAATAAAACAGCCACCCAATACCTTTTCATTTTTAAAAAAAAATATTTTACTTTTAACAGGGATTATGTTAAAACTAACGACAGGGGAGACTGAATTTTTAAAAAAAATCTTCACAGGCAGTAATTAAGGTGGACAAGTTTTCATTCCACGCATCAATTTAGAGCCAAGCGATACCAGTTTTCCTGTTATCTTGAGACATCGAGTTCTCTGTAGTTTTAGCTTTTGCCTTGACCATCGACAAATCACAGGGACAATCAATCTGATCGTTTAAGGTGTATACCTACCAGAAGCAGACAAACGCGCGGAAGGAAGTCAGACAATTTTAAGGTATATATAAAAAAACACAGGCTATCAGGCCAATAATGTTAAAGCTAACCGCCCATTAACAAAATTGTTGTGATTAATTAGCTGTTAAGTAATTATTCAAATTACATTTTATTTACATATTCCCACTACACAGGCTTCTAAATGTACTGCAGATGCTGAAAGTTTCAGATGTTGGCTGCAATTCTTCTTCGTCATTTTTCGACGGAAATGCTGATTATCGTGTTCTTATTACGCAAATACAAGACTAGAACACATGTATAAAAATAAAAAGACTGGGCTCTTAAGCTACAAGAAAGTAGGCCCAAAGTACTGATATCAGCTTATATTATGTAAGATAACCTTATCAGTCTCACCGATAAGACATACTTGACCGAAGACTGCACATTAAAAACTAAATAAAAATTAAAGAGAAATAAAATATTATAAAAAAAAAAACCACACACACAAACATGCGCACTAATGCACACGGACACTGTATTCGTCAACTTGGACACAAGAGTTTCACGATTCTTCAGAAGAGAGCACAAGAGTTTCACGATTCTTCAGGCTCTCTTCCTAAACACAACTTTTTCTGAAATATTGTGTAAACGAGATTTTTCTGTAATCAACGTCTTTCTGCGTCTCAATTGTCATGTGTTCATACTTCTGTATACTCCTTCCCCTGAATTAGTTGACCCTATTTCATCTAAGTAGCCTATGTATGTTATTTTTGATAAATTTATTTTACATCTAAGTATTTGGCCATGTCTGCAGAATGGCAGAAGATCGGCTGCCACGGCAGGTATGGGAGGCTAAGAGCCAGGGATCCAGACCTCCAGGACGACCCAGAGTCCGCTGGGAAGACAACAGTAGATAGTCTCTGAAGGACCGAGGACTAGAATGGAACCAGGTCAGGAGGAAGACAGCCGATAGGATAATATGGTGCTCTCTCTGGCAAACCTCTACACCTCACGGTAGAAGAGGAACGGCTAAGTATTTGATGCTATGTCACAGTTTCAAATTAGAGGCATAAGCATGTGCACAGAAAAAGCGGGGGAGACAAAGAGAGAGAAACCAAAGGCAGCAAAAGGGTGATGCAGGAACCACTGGCGGTATTCAGTGCATTATTAATTATGTCTGCCCCAAAGAGAAACGAAACAGCTCAAGAGAACAAAACCCATCCATCTGTTAATTGTCTTGAGGGGGAAAAAAAAGTTGTGATAGGATCTACCAATAATGGATGCCACAGCACAATTCAAGCATACCATGAAATAAAGAAACTAAGACTCTAGCAAAGGAAACAGAGAATCTGCTGAAAAATGTTAAAGAAATATCTTACGACGAGACCCAAACAGTTCAACAGTACAAGGCTACATGGGATACAGAAATACGAGCAGCGCAGAAAAACTGTGTTTCTCAACTCAGTAAAACTTGTCGTTATACAGAGTTGTCCATTCAACATTAAATCGCCAGCTCCGATTTTCTCTCATCTCGAAGATAATTCAAATTTCTTTCTGGCTCAATTTATTTGCTCGTACGGTTAGTCAACTTCTGTTCAGTCCAACAAAATGTTCTTTCCCCATCTAAACAATTGAACAGGTTTGATAGGATATTCATGTCATCCATCAAGATGAAGTCAAGTTACTTGTAGAAGAACTACTCATATTTGGCTGTATGTTTGTTTGTTTTGTTTTTCAGCCTACCATAGGAGATTTGCAAGAATCTCTGAACTAACACTATAAATGACACGAAGAAGGCGTTCAGTACTTCTGCACCTCTGAGTTTATGCACTTAAAGCATTACATAGATTTCCTTTATCACATTACAGACACTACTAAATCAAATCACACCAAAGATGCAACCAAATATGAATCACATTATAGACATTACTAAACCAGATCCCACCACAGACACTGCTTAATCCAATCACACATCAGACACTAGTAAATTAAATCACAGTTCAGACATTATTCCATCACAGACTCACACATTACAAAACACGAATTACATTACAAAATGTAAGTGATTCCCAAATCACTTTACTTGATTACAAAGCCGACAATGTAACAAAATGAAAGTAGTAATTATGTCTCTGCAGCAAAGATTTATATTAGCCCCGAAAACCTGAATCACGTCATTTAAACAAATCAAAAGACTTTAAAATTCGTCACCTGTGCCAAGAACTAAATTACCTTCAGAATTATGGGCATTTTAAAAATAAACCTAGCTGGTAACACCAAAGGGACAATATGAAGAGTAGAAGTTGATAAAGCAATGTGGCACAATGAATAATGAAAGCATCTCATGAGTCATGGTATGGTCTAAGCTCAATTACTGATACTAAGTGATGAATGGTAGTTAAGACAATCAACACTGGGACATCATCAAATATGTAAATGACCTGGAGCTTAATAAAGGAAAGAAACATTGGGGCAGACACATTCAAAGCAAAAGTGTCTCACAAAGTTGAAAAGATAATGCACAAAACAAAACTACTCACAAACTACAAGCCAATTCAGACACACATGGTGATGTATGAAAATCAACAATATACTAAATCTGCACTACAAAAGGGATTTACAAATATAATTAATACTCGTAAACTAACATAAAGGGATGGCCCCCCCCCCCCCCCCCCCTTAAAAAAAAAAAATTTAAATTATAATAAAACAACAAAAACAAACAACAAGCCGGAATAAAGTCTGCCATAAACCAGTAGAAATGCCTTGGCAAATAAGATTAGAACAGCCACAACATAACGTGATGCACTTACACCTTATGCTTACAAGAAAACAAAGAATAACAAGAAGCGGAGGGAATTCCAGATTTTCAAGCCACAGAAACAACCATCAGCAAAATAAAAATAAAACATGATTCAAGACAAAAAATTTAAGAAGCTGACAGAAAAAGAACATTTTGTGAAATAAATAAAAGAAATCACTTGCTTGCATTGCTAGACCTGATGACAGGGGGAAAAAAAAAATAAAGAGAAAAATTTGTCATGCAAATTTCCATGGTTTATAGTAAACAAAAAACACTAAATGTTGTGGTGCCAACAGTTACAACAATAACCTGCAAAAATATTTTTAAAATACATGAGCAATCATGTCAGAATACTATATTCGAGTAATTTAAAATACAATTACTGCAGGGCTTAACTAAAAGCACTTTAAATGCATTAGACAAGATTTTGGTCACTGACTGTGTACTCTTTAAACTGACGAGTTAATATGAGGAACAGGAGTCAGAATTACACCTGGAAAATATCAGATGCTATATAATGTCTGGGAACATTGAGCTTTATGAAAGAGACACAACAGTACTTCCAGTTGCAGATATAAGTTCAACAAATTTAAACTGCAATTTCATAACATGGCTTTCTTAAGTCTGCAAATTAAATGTGAGGGCTAAATAAAGACTTTTTTTCTTCCAAAAACTGTTTGGAATTATTCTGAATACTGTAAAGTCTGGATAACATTAAATGTAAATATTTACTTATTCTCTCTCCTCTTTTTCTTCAATTTGTACCTGAAAGCGTTTTTCAACAGATATGAGTCATTTTTGCATCATTTATTGCTTCCATCATCATCAATTTTGGTGTGAGGTCCTGTTGGGACTTACTGCTACCATCACCATCATTTTTGGTGTGAGGTCCTGTTGGGACTTATTGCTACCATCACTATCAGTTTTGGTGTGAGGTCCTGTTGGGACTTATTGCTTCCATCATCATCAATTTTGGTGTGAGGTCCTGTTGGGCCTTATTGCTTCCATCACCATCATTTTTGGTGTGAGGTCCTGTTGGGCCTTATTGCTTCCATTATCATCATTTTTGGTGTGAGGTCCTGTTGGGCCTTATTGCTACCATCACCATCAATTTTGGTGTGAGGTCCTGTTGGGCCTTATTGCTACCATCACCATCAATTTTGGTGTGAGGTCCTGTTGGGCCTTATTGCTTCCATCATCATCAATTTTGGTGTGAGGTCCTGTTGGGACTTATTGCTTCCATCATCATCAATTTTGGTGTGAGGTCCTGTTGTGCCTTATTGCTTCCATCATCATCAATTTTGGTGTGAGGTCTTGTCGGGCCTTATTGCTTCCATCATCATCATTTTTCCTTGTTGCTCCCTATGGAGCATGGAGTCACTACTGCAGCTGGCCCCTCTTGCAGAAAGCCTGTACAAAGCATTCACATGTTCTTGCAGCTATAGTTTCTGGAGCAATTAGTTTTGCATGATGAGGTAGCCAGCCCCTTGCACAACCTCATATTAGTCACCTTATACGACATGCCAGAGCAAGCAGTGGTACTATTCTGTCTTTGTCTCATAAGAAACCCCCTGGAACTATAAGGGGCACCTTACTGCTTTACATTTAAAGTATTTGGTCACTCTTCTTCTCCCAGGACACTCTCATTTTCCGACTCCCTCCATTCTGATGTTGTACAATGAAATTATACAATTTCTTTCTAACTGACTGGGAAGCAAAATGACTGAAGATCACAAAATGCATTGTTTTAAATGGCTGTCGAGGCTTTCAACTGGTTAACAAACTAAAACATTCTACAAAAGTTTCATTATTTAAAGAACTGAAATTTACTGTGAACAAATGATCTGTTTTGGTTACTTTCAAGGAAAAATAAATCTAATGGCTTAAAACTAAAGTTCAGCATCATATCAGTGTTGCTGTCATTTTTGACGGAGTCATCTGTCAAGTTATTTGCTTATGTTTTTATCATAAGAATAATTGTGTCTTTACCTGCGATGTCAGGTTGATTAGGGGTTGTCTTCCCTTGTTTATTCATTCATTGTGTTTGACCTTTAGGGTCAAAGGTAGACAGTTCGGGCGTATGCCCATGGGCAGGTTTTTTTAAGCGGGAGTTGAGTTAGACTTCCGGCAAGCCGGGGGAGTGTCCTGGTTTCTGAAGGGACGAGAGTCCATTGTGTTTTTCGGGAAGAATCTTCGAAGTGACTGCACTAGCAGTTTTCCCCAGTGAATCTCTGTGCGTTGGAATGACAGCAGAGTTCCTTGTTAAGTTCTGTGGACTTGGTTACAGGTAATACCGACTTTTTCCATTACTATGGTTTCGGTAGCAGAACATGTTAGAAGATTGCCTAGTCTGTGAACTGCAGCTCACCGGTCCTCCATTACAGAACATATATGTTGTGCTCAAGGTAGCCATCCAAGACTATTAGTCTTCATACCATCCAGAAATCCAGTGACGAAGATATATTGTGGGAGCCGCAGATTGGCGGCATATTTATGTCTACAATAAGCATTACTGCAGGGTTGATGGTAACCTGCTTATCAGAAGTACACAGCCGACGTCAGAACGAGGCCTGTGTTTTCGGCTATTATACTACAGCCTGATAATGTGCAATTGGCGGGGAATGCCAAGTTGCACCTATGTGTCAAAGTGATTAAGGTATCTGACGCGTTTAGTCAGTAATCCCAGGGCGACGCCACGAACTGTCCTTATTGAAGAACATTGTATTGACCATGCACGAATATTCAAATGTTTACCAGCTTGCTGAATGCCTAATGTATACCTATCGATTTCCGGTCAGCATGACCTTGTTTACACTGACTGTTCCTGTTGATACCATGTGTGTTCTCGTCAATAAATGTTTTGAAACGTGCCTGCAGTGTCCAGGCATCCTTGACTACTGCGTGTGAGTGTATGGGTTGCAGGGTCTACATACATACGAGCCTAAACACATTCGCGCCTTCATTCGCACCCACACTCAGTTCATCATACGCTCGCACTACACACCTAACAACATGTATACTGTCTTGGGCCAGTGATCACCTCAACAAGAGAAAAAGTACAGTTACATTTTTGGTGGACCAGTTACGTGGGCTCTTCTGATACATTTCTTGTGGACAGAGCGAGCAATTAACATTATTGATGACATTAATGTGGTCCAGAAATTTACATTTCATGGGGCTATTTGCGTGAGAAGGACAAGTACACATTACATTTCTGATCTGTGGGTCTAAGCTACACACTGGACAGCTGTAACACACATCGCTAATTCTACACTTGCAAGTTTTGGCTACAACAGGACAGAAATAGGTCATCAACTGTTGACCCAGATAAACAGTGCTAGCATTTATGTTATAATGCTACATAAACCACAACAGGACAAGTACTGAAGTTAACATCTAGGCATTTGCTACGTGGACCACAACTGCAAGTCGAGTCCCTTTTTGTAAACGGTACCGCTGGTCGTTTACACGTTTCAGTCAACAACAGACTTTTCTACGCCCGAGCATTCAAGCTATATTGTTCGTGGTCAAGTGTTTGTAAACAGTACGTGGAAATTGTAAACATTCTATGTGCAAGATACGAGAAGGTCATAGTAACTTTTGTTCGTGAATACCACTTTATGCTACAGTGGATTTGACATTCAGTGCGCGCTTGACATTTTGTTTCTGTGTTCGCAAGGAGCAAGAAATTTACTTTAGTTTCAGCTGTGACTGAACTTGTTTTGCAACACATTGAATTGATTGCTATTTATGTTAATTGTACTATTTTTGTGTATTTTTCTTGTGTTCTTTTGCGGGTTTTCGGTTGGTGGGTCTTACGGTAAATATGCCACTTAATCGAGGGTTACTGTAAGCGTTCTGTAGGGATTGCAATTTTCTTAATTGAAATTTGCTAGCGACTTTTGTTGCTATTTTTTTTTTTTTTAGCTGTGACGACATCAGTTAGTGTTGTTTTCGTTATTTTTCTGTTCTTTGATTTTCGATTAATTTTGTTTGTATCTGTTCTTCTCTCATTCCTTCCGTTTATTTCTTTACACCTTTTCGTTTATAACAGTGTTGCCATTTGTCTTGTTTATTTTTCGCGGTCATCATTACACATTTGTGTAACATTTTCTTTACTTTTTGCTGTATTGTTTATTTGACTTCCGCGAACGTTTTCGGTCATTGTTCTGTATCTTTGTTTTTGTATTTATGATTGTTCTACATTATTGTCATACACAGTCTACATACATATACTTGGTCATGTATTATTATTGTTATTGATAAGGTACACTCTTCATATAGAGATTGTTAATAAAATATTATTATCTAAGATATTTATACAAGTTCTTTGATAAAAGACTTGTTATCCACAAAGATTGAGACAAGGTGAAATACATATTCAAGTTCTTTATTAAAAAAAAAAAAAAAAAAAGACTTGTGCCCATAGTGAGTGGGATATAAAGGAATTATTTTCCACAGGTACTCAAGTGATTTTTTTGTTACATTATAAACAAGAGGACCATACAAGGTCTTTGTCTAAGACTAAGAGAGTGAAATAAAGTGAAGTGAGTATACAAGTCTAGCATTTCAGACTTGTCTCCCATTGAAGTGGGATAAGGTAATTGTTGAATTTTTCAGGTTACTGATCTCATTAGACAGAATGTCTACATTGGATTTCTTCATCCAGCAAGGGTTGACTCTTGGTAAGTCTGGTAAAGAATTGGAAGAATATTCATCTGCTCTATTTGCCACTGCATTAAAGTCAGAAGAAAAGAAACAAAAAGAGGAAATTAAATTGAAAGCAGAAGCTGAACAAAGGAGAGCAGATGCTGAACTAAAGAAGCTAGATGCTGAGAATAGAAGATTAGAACTTGAAGAGAAAAGGTATCAAAGAGAAGCTGCTGCTGAGGAGAGAAAAGCTCAAGCTGCTGCTGAGGAGAGAAAAGCTCAAGCTGCTGCTGAGGAGAGAAAAGCTCAGGCTGATGAAAGAAAATTCCAGATGGAAATGGAAGACAAAAAACTTCAAGCTGCTGCAGAGGAGAAAAAAATTCAAGCTCAAGCTGCTGCAGAGGAGAGAAAACTTCAAGCTGCTGCAGAGGAGAGAAAACTTCAAGCTGCTGCAGAGGAGAGAAAACTTCAAGCTGCTGCAGAGGAGAGAAAACTTCAAGCTGAGGCTGAAATTAGAAAAATGGAACATGAGGAAAGAAAACAGAAGATGGAACTTGATGAAAGACTCGCAACTTTGGAGTTAGAGAAATTGAAATTGGCGAGTATGGGTGCTCAGCAAACAACTTCGAGTACGACAAAGGAGTTTGTTAATAGGATTAAATTGCCTCATTTCAATCCTTTAAAGGATGACGTAGCAGATTATCTAGATAGATTCCAATTTTTATGCGATACGCATAACATAAAAAAGGAAAAATATGTTGAACAACTCATGGAATTTTTTACAGGTGACACAGTGACTACTCTTATGACAATAGACGAACATGACAGGACTAATTATGATGTTGTCAGAGCAGCATTGCTAAAAAAAATACCAACTAAAAGAAGAAGACTATCGTCTTCGTTTTAGGACAATGTTGCCAGAAAATGGAGTAGATTTCTCTGATTTTGTTACAAAAATACGTCGTACATTTACACGATGGGTTGAGTTGTCTCAGACTGAGAAAACATATGAAGGTCTAATGGACTTATTATTGCGAGATAAGGTTTTGTCATCTGTTAATGATTCTTTTCTTGCATTCCTTCATGAGCGTAAGCCTAAAAACGTAAAAGATATGGAGGAATACTGTTGTCAGTATGCCACCACGCATCCCCATGCTACAGTTAGCAATTCTAAAGTGAAAGAAGGGTTGCCAGCTGCTTCGGCAACACCATATGGCCCTAATTTCAAAAAAAAATTTCAGGGTGCTCAACAAAACTGGAATAGGGGAAGTAATCAGAATTACACTCAGAAGCGGAGTAATCCAACACATGATGGTTCTTCGTCTATGAACTGGAGACAAGATGGTAGTTCTCGTAATTTTAGTGGTAATAATTTGAGACACTTTCGCAAAGGCTATCCAAATAATAACTATTCGAGCTTTCGAGATAACCATTCTCGACGTCAAGATTATGACGATGGTGAATTTAGAAACCGGGATTCAAACCGGAATGATGATTACAATAGGCAATATGATAACAATCACAGGGGAAATGATAGTCGAAATAATTACAGGGGAAATGATAATCGAGGCAGACCTAGGTTTAACAAAAAAAGACCTTTCCAGCAGGCAAACTCTGCACAACAAGAGTTTGATGGAGCCTGTAATACAGTAAATGATAGTGGTAACTCTAGGGCTATCACTGGTTGTGCTTTCGATTTTGGGAGAGCAACTGAATGCCCCCAATGCTTAACATTGTTCGACTCATCGACTGTATCTACTCTAAGTTGTGGTCACCCTCTTTCTGCTCTACCTGCTACAGTTGCGCATGATGGGAGAGGATCTCTCATCTTACATAAAGGTCTAATAAATGATAGGCTAGTCTCAGTACTTTTCGATTCGGGATGTACTACCGTCGGGGTTAGGGAATCTCTGATAGATCCTTGCTGTGCCACTGGAAAAACAATCAAATGTGTTACATTTGGTGGTACTATGGAAAGTTATCCTACTGCTATTATTAGGACTGACACTCCCTTCTTCACAGGAGATGTCCATGCATGTCTTCTTCCTAATCCTATTGCAGATCTTATAATCGGTCGTATTCATGGGGTTAAGGAATGCACCCCGCAACAAATTTCTAGTTGGGAGAAAAAAACATTCAAACGGTCAATGCAGTGGTGACAAGAGCTCAAGCTCTTAATCCCCCAACTTCATCGGATAATAGTAATGAAGTTGATAGCCAAGACGAGCACTTGGTGATTTCCCATGACTCGTTTGTTAAACGTCAAGAAGAGGATCCTTCTTTGAAGAAATTCTTCCTTCTTGCAAAGAAAGGGGATCCCAATCAAAATACGAATCACAAATCGTATATTACTATGAAGAATGGTATATTGGTACGGATGGTACAACACTCGGACAAGTCTATGCACTCGCAAATTCTTGTGCCTAAGTGTATGAGAGCCTTAATTCTTCAGCATGCACACGATTCTCAGTGTGCTGGACATATGGGTTTTTCCAGAACTAAAACTAGAGTCCTTGCATCTTTCTTTTGGCCATTTGTTAATAAAGACATACGAATTTATTGCCGATCTTGCAAAATTTGTCAAGAGGTCAAGTCTAGAGGTCCGAGACATGCTGCTCCTATTCAGGCTGCAGATATTCCGATTCGGCCGTTTCAGAAAATGGCTATAGACATCATTGGTCCGTTCAAAATTAAGTCAGCCAGAGGACACCAATTTATCCTCACTTGCGTGGACATGTGCACGCGTTGGCCAGAGGCTATTCCTCTGAAGAGCATATCAACTGTCGATATCGCTGATGCTCTTTGGCTCATATTTTCTCGTCTGGGATTCCCCGGAGAAATACTGTCGGACCACGGCACTCAGTTAATTTCGGACGTTATGTCTCAGGTAATGGCTACGCTAGACATTAAAAGGTCTCTCAGTAGTATTTATCATCCAATGTCCAATGGATTGGTAGAACGTCTTAACAGGACACTAAAGAACTTACTTGGCAAGATAACGGAGGATCATCCTGAAGATTGGGACAGGGTTTTACCTGCAGTCCTCTTTGCCTATAGAGAAGTTCCCAACGAGCATACAGGGTTTTCTCCTTTCGAACTTGTCTTTGGTGCGCAACCGCGCGGTCCGATGTCCTTGTTACACGATTTGATAACTTCTGATAATATTGACGATGATACACAATCGTCATATGAATATGTCATTGCTCTTAGAGAAAAGATTATCGAATCGTGCAGGTTAGCAACTTCATCTTCCGAATTTGCAAAAGAAAAAGCTAGGCGATTTGCTAACAAGAAAAGACGCCTACGTCAACTTTGTCCTGGAGACAAAGCATATGTCTTACTTCCCTCAAGAGAGAATAGACTTCTCATTTCATGGAAAGGTCCATACACTATAGTCTCCAAAATTTCCGATGTCGACTACATCGTCGATGTGGATGGAAAGCATAAAACCTTCCATATAAATATGCTAACAGAGTTTATTGAACGTCCAGACTATTTGCAGCCTATTTTCCAGGCGACGGACGACTCTCCAGTCCAACATGGTCACATCTCATCCCTGTCCGTTATACAGGATGAGGAAACTATTTTTTTTCTGACGTTAACTTACCTCTTCCTGCGATTCCACTGAATTCAACGGAATCGTGGAGGGACGTTACAATCTCTTCGAACTTGTCTTTTGAGGAGCAACGTCAAGTATCCTCTACGCTACAATCATATCAGGATGTCCTTACCGACATTCCTGGACAAACAGATGTCATAGAACATGACATCATACTTACTGATCGTAATCCGATCAGAGTAAGACCATACCCAATACCTATTCATTTTCAAGCACAAGTCGAGAAAGAATTGGATGAAATGATTCAACTGCAAATAATTGAACCATCCACTTCAGCTTATTCTTCGTCGATAGTTATTGTTCGAAAGAAAGACAATAACATACGTCTTTGCGTTGACTATCGCAAATTAAATCAAGTTACGAAGTTCGATGCTGAACCTATGCCATTATTAGATGATCTACTTATTAGACTTTCTAAAGCTAAATTCTTTACTAAACTAGACTTGTCGAAAGGTTATTGGCAAGTCCCACTGACGGAACACGCCAAACCTCTCACTGCTTTTTCGACACCTAGGGGTCTGTTTCAATGGAATTTTATGCCTTTCGGGCTTATGAACGCCCCAGCGACTTTCGTGCGCATGATGCGACGAATTCTATCAGATCGTGCAGATGTCATCGCATATTTAGACGACATCTGTCTTTTCAGCGATACTTGGGAAGAACACTATTTGGGTCTAAAGGAATTGCTATCTACTCTACGTGAGCATAGTTTGACTGCAAAACCCTCTAAAGCTTTTGTTGGGTTTAGTGAAATTTCCTTCCTAGGTCATCGAGTTGGTCATGGTCTGTTGAAGACAGAGGACCAAAACATTTCGAAGATATTAAATATCTCGGTTCCGAAGACAAAAAAGCAAGTGCGTAGTCTCTTGGGATTGATACAATTCTATGGAAGATTCATTGAGAATCTGTCCTCCATTATGGCACCACTTTCATCGTTATTGAAAAAAGGTTCTCCTAATATGGTGCGTTGGTCCCAGGAATGCCAATCTTCATTGGATCAGGTTAAGAATTTGTTCTCATCTCATCCTATCTTAAGACTACCAACGATTGATAAGACTTTTGTTCTTCGTAGTGATGCCTCTTCCACTGGGATTGGAGCGGCACTAATGCAGGAATATTCAGGAACTCTGCATCCTGTAATGTATATTTCTAGGAAGCTAAATGCGGCAGAAAGGAATTACTCGGTTTTAGACCGTGAATTGTTGGCTATGGTTTGGTCCATTCTTAAGCTACAAAGGTTCCTTCTGGGCGCGCATTTCTTTATGGAAACCGACCAAAAAGCTCTTACGGCTATGCAAAGTAAGGATTTGAAGAGCTCGAGATCTACTCGTTATGCTATTGCTCTTCAGCCTTTCCATTTTCACGGTGCGAGCTATCCGTGGTTCGGATAATGTGATGGCGGACATATTGTCCAGATGCCCACATGATTCCAGTTAAATCTTGTGTCCTAGTTTTTCCTGATACACTTTCAGACTTAGGTCTGTCCTTAATATCATAATATGTTGTAATACAAATGTATTTGGATGATGTTTAGATAATTTAACAAATTTCATTTTGTCCATCCATCAGTGATATGTTGCTAATATAGCATTGTAATTCATGACATTTGTATATTGCTATAATTATAGTATTTAGTAATGATTGATATATGATTGGTATTGCCAGCAACTTAGGTTTCTTTAATGGTAAACTCTTATAGAACAATATTAGGGATGTCAGGTTTTGGTTGGAAGGGGTTGAGGTAGAAGAAAAGATGATAATTTCAACAACCTGATGCTCAGAGGGAACGGTGACAACAGCATATAATACTGAATACAATGTCATTTTTACATGCATCTTTCTCACTATCCTGCGCCAAGATTACTGTGTTCTTTAAACACGTGTTTATTAGATATTCATTATGACAACAAACATGTCCCATATTTCTTGTAATACCTATTATGTATATCCTGCTTTTTATAACATAAAAGCTTTTCCAACTTCAAGAGAATCTAAGATTCTTGGCTGCAGTTAGAATATCTTTCTCTATTTCTATCATCCTCTGATGACCCCTCTCTAATGTTTAGTTTCCTGTTATTTCATATTTTTTGTGTGAGAATGGGCCAACCCTGCAGCTTATCTCATTACAGGAAACATGCATCGTAGCATTTATGTACTCTTGCAGTTGTGCTTTCTGAAGCAATATGTTTTACTTGATGCGGTCACCAGCCCCCCATGCACAAGTTCATATTAGTCACCTCTTACAACATGCTTGAGGGGAGCAGTACACCTATTCTTTCACTGTCACCTCAGAGATCTTAGGGAACCACACAGGACAAGCAGATTTACTGGCTATATATACTGTGTTTTTTTACAGCAGTTACAATACATCCTGACCACCTCAAAACAAAAGACATGAGGAAGTTTTAAAAAAAAAGAGATATTTTGATAGGGCTGCTAAAACATGATCACATCTTGCCAAACTCTGAATTTTTTTTTTTATACTGCAAAGTTAAATACAATATCTAATTTGTAAGGAACTGATGTCCACCTTTATCACTAACATTAATTCTCCAGAACTAAAGGTCTTTTATATTTGGACATGCGCCCTAATATAACCAGCTAGGTTGAACAGGACGCGCCTCGCCAATACATGGCAAAATTTTTATTTAAAGAAAATAAAAATAAAAAACCTTTAGGGCCTATCTCTATAATCCACTATGTAGTCTTTGCCTCAATGACTATTTTGACAGAAATATGTAAGCTGGAGCTGGGTTGGCCATGTCCTCAGAAGAGACCCCGATGCAATCACAAGAACAGCTATGCTTTGGACCCCTGAAGGAAAACGAAAGAGAGGCCGACCAAAAACAAACTGGCGGAGGACTGTGGAGGCTGAGATGCGGGGAGTGAACCGGAGTTGGGGCGCTGTGCGGGGGATGGCCGCCGACCGAGCAAGGTGGAATCAATTTGTTGTTGCCCTACAAGACGCCACTAGGCGTGATGGCCACTGACTGCTTTGACGGTTGGCGGCTAAGGATCAAAGAAGAAGAATGTAAACTGGAATCAAGAAACCTAATCATTCTCATGAAGAAGAAAGAAAAATCTCACTAAAAATTTTTAAAAAAATCTATCTGAGATCACCAATTAGTCAAAAATGTCCTCAATCATTACCCTCTTCAGCTCCCTCTGGGGCATAGGCCTTCAACAAATTCATGAACAAGCCTTCTTGTCCTGTGCCGTTCATTTAAGGTCACTTTAACAGCCCCTGAACATCCTTTTTCACTCTTTATAGTGTATGGATATAAGGCTTTATAGTGTATGGATATAAGGCTTTATAGTGTATGGATATAAAGCTTTATAGTATATGGATATAAGGCTTTATAGTGTTTGGATATAAGGCTTTACAGTGTATGGATATAAGGAAATGAGGGGGACTGCAGCAAGATGGTGGTAAACCGTGGGGTGGAGGAAGAACCAAAAAAAAATGTTCCCCTCCTCCTTTTCTTTTTCTTCTTTGTCTTTTTTCATTTTGTATTTGTCCCTCATTTAGTTTTTTTTCGTACCTAGCATTTTCTCTCTACTTCTGGTCGCACCGGTAGCCATTTTGGTCCAGCCATGCGTTCCTATCATGTGCAGTCACTTTTTTTTTTTTTAAAACTTAGTTCTCACTTAAATTCCTTTCTGTTTTTATATGTCTGTCCCTGATGAAGGCCTTGTAGTCATAACATAGGTTTTTTTCTCATCTTTATATATGACATTACCTATTATTATTTTTTTCTCCCTCCACTCCACCGTTTATAGAGCATGGGTTACCAGTGTAGCTGGTCTCTATGCAGGAAGTCTGTATCAAACCATTATCATCTTCTACGGTAATTTGCTTCACATGATGGGCTTGCTATCCTTGTGGACAGCATCGCCTCAATCTCATTTTATGACATGCCTGGTTGGAGCAATTGTCCAATTCTTTCTTTGCCTTCTCAAATACACCCCCGCCCCTTTTTTTCTTTAAAAAAAACCTCCTGGAAAAAAAACCTTGAGTTTAACAGCCAAATCAGTTTATATCCAGGCCTGTCTTGTCTCTGTTTGCTTTCTCTCTGTTTTTCTTTTCCTTGTTTCAGAGTGTTTCCCTTTCTTCCACTTCAGGACCACATACCTTCTTCACATGAGCACTATGTCTACACTTTCAAACTGTATCAAAGGTAATTCCACCACATTAGGGATTTCTGTGCAATAACTATTTCACTTTTATTAAACTTGATTGATTATCTTAGACACTGACTTTCAATTCCCAGTAACAATAACCCTTGTTTTACTGCAGTGCCATATCAATTCCATTATGTCTGCCTTGGTTATAGTGCATTCTATGTTATATTTTTTTTTTTTTTTTTTTTTTTTTTTAAATGAAACTCAAGAGATATGCAACAATGCAAAATTATAGACAACAGTATAATGTAGGACAGCTAAGAAATCAAGAAACAAGAGACAAATTTGCGGTCACAGTATCCAACAAATTCCAAGTGCTCCAACAGCTGGAAGATGTAGAGAATACAGAAGACTATTGGCAGCAGGTCAAAACTGTATGGAAGGAGACATGTGAAGAAATACTGGGGAAAAGGGAAAGACAACAAAAAGCATGGATAACAACAGAAACCATCAATAAGATAAAAGATAGAAAAAACAAGAAAGCAGAGCTAAACACAAGCAAAACCAGAAGTTCCAAAGCCAAGGCTCAAGAAGTGTACACAGAAGCAAACAAAGAAGTAAAAAGAAGTACCAAAAGAGACAAGAGGAAGTATATTGAGGAGTTGGCAAGAGAGGCAGAAGATGCTGCAGCCAAAGGAAATATGAGAGAACTGTATAGCAGCACAAAGAAGCTAACAGGGAAATACAAGCAAACAAGTTGCCTCATAAAAGACAAGAATGGGAAACTGCTCAGCAATATACAAGAGCAAATGAAGAGGTGGACAGAATATTTTGGGGACCTTCTCAATAGACCAGCTCCACAAAACCCGCCGGACATCCAGCCAGCAGAAGAAGAGCTACAAATTAACGGTGAAAGACCAACGAAGGAAGAAATAAAGAAAGCCATAAAGCTTCTAAGAGATGGAAAAGCGTCTGGACCTGATGGCATTCCAGCAGATGCCATCAAAGCAGATATCGACACGGCTACAGATATGTTATATAAATTGCTTGGTAAAGTCTGGGAAAAGGAAGAGATACCAGCAGAATGGAAGGAAGGATATCTGGTTAAGTTGCCTAAGAAGGGAAATTTACAAGAGTGCACAAATTATAGAGGAATAATGTTACTATCAGTGCCAGGAAAAGTATTAAACAGGATTATCCTTGAGAGATTAAAAGAGTCCATAGACAAGAAACTGAGAGAAGAACAAGCAGGTTTTCGACAAAACAGATCATGTACAGACCAGATAGCCACTTTGAGAATAATAGTTGAACAAAGTCTGGAATGGAATTCACCACTATACATCGGATTTGTGGACTACGAAAAAGGCATTTGACAGTGTAGACAGAGAATCACTTTGGAAATTGTTGAGGCATTATGGAGTTCCCCTGAAGATCATTAATTTAATAAAGAAAACATATGAAGACATGACATGCAGAGTTCTTCACGAAGGACAGCTTACAGAACCGTTTGGGATAAGAACAGGAGTGCGACAGGGATGCCTCTTGTCTCCATTTCTTTTCTTGCTGGCAATAGATTGGGTTATGAGATCATCGGCAACACACAACAGAAATGGAATCCAGTGGACTCTGACTAAGCAGTTGGATGATCTGGATTTTGCTGATGACTTGGCTCTTCTGTCCCATAGCCGTAATCAATGCAGGACAAATTGAAAACACTGTGATGAGAGGTCACAGCAATTGGGTCTGAAAATACACAGGGAAAAGACAAAAATAATGCGAATAAATGCAGGTAATGATAACAGGGTTGAACTTGAAGAAACACCAATACAAGATGTAGAATCATACACATATCTTGGCAGTAATATAGACAAAGTTGGAGGGACAGACAGCGATATCAAAATAAGAATACAAAAGGCAAGAGGAGCTTTCATTGCATTGGGAAATATATGGAGATCAAGAGAAATAGGATCCAACACGAAAATAAGAATCTTCAACTCAAATGTGAAGTCAGTCCTATTGTATGGCTCAGAGACATGGAGAACAACAAAGACAACAACCAAAAAGCTACAGACTTTCATAAATGGGTGCTTGCGTAGAATAGAGGGATTAAAATGGTATGACAAGGTTACCAACGTGGAACTGATGACAAGAACTAGACAAGTGCCAGTGGAACAAGAAATGAGAAGAAGACGATGGCGATGGATAGGACACACACTGAGAAAACCTGTTGATAGCATTACAAGGCAGTCCTTGTTCTGGAACCCCCAGGGCAAGAGAGGCAGAGGAAGACCAAGAAGTACATGGAGAAGAGAGTTGGAAACAGAGGTGAAAATGATGAGGAGAACATGGAAAGAACTTGAGATGATGGCACGTGACAGGAGGACTTGGCATGTGTTTGTTGAAGGCCTATGCTCCTGTGGGAGTGGAGGGTTATGAATGTTATATTTTATTTTTTTTTTCAAATAAAGTGCACAATCATTCTGTTAATTCCAGTTTTGCTTTCAATGCAGACTTTTAGTAATAAAAACAAAATTTTTATTTTTGATTATAGAGAAAGCTACATTCTCTGCAGGCAAACAATGTGTGATGCCATCCACAAAACTACAGGTCAAAGACATTGGTTTAAATTATTGATATGCAGTTCAAAATTCATTACTTTTGTAGATTAAAAAAGAAAACAAAATGAGCATATTCCAATGCAAGAAAGTCTGCAGATTGAATTTTCATAACTCAAGGACCACATGTGCTCATATAGTCAGATGCTAATTCCTAGATTGCGTGTCATAGGAGAGAACAGCACATCATGAATAGAAGAAAAGGCAGTACAAGGACAGTTTGCAGGTATAGTTATTGTACATCCCCTATGAAACCACGCTTTGACCACATCAGGCAAAGGATCCAAACGGTTAGTTCTAGATAAAGATTCACATCATTCCCAGTCGGTTACATGCGCCCTAATATAACCGACTGGGTTGAACGGAACGCGCCTCGCCAAAACGAGTCAAAACTTTATTTAAAAAAAAAAAAAACATCATTCCCCTAAATGAGGGTTTCTTAACTTTTATTTATTTATTCATTTTTTTTTGCCATGACCCCCTTTGACTGTCCAATGAAGAGTATGGACCCCTTTGATTGTCCAATGAAGACTATGGACCCCTTCTTGGAAAAAAATGTACATAAAAGCATAATTCAGAATTCTACATTTTAGATTATGTACATGTACCCCCTGGAATACATTCAGGGACACCAAAGAGGTCCATGGACCACAGGTTAAGAAACCCTGCCCTAAATGAATCTACGGACTAAACATGGCGTAAGTAAGAATGTGAGAAAAATCATAAAAACATCAAATTTGGTTGAAAACCTGGATTTTTGAGATTATGGTGCTAAACAAAGAGAAAATAAAATATGTTGTAAAATGATCTGAAGATAAATTTTTGTTTTAAACTAAATGTCATACTAACCTTTAAACAAAACTTTCTCAGGACTTGATATTTTATATATACAGGCTGGTAACCCAGAATTCGAAATGCCCGGGGACGGCTGCGTTTTGGAAATCAGATTTTTTGGGGTTTTCGGACATCGCTCAAACTAGCCCAAAAATCGGTTTGAAAATCGCTCACAAGGCATTAAAAAGTTTTGGAATATTTTGGTTTTCGGATTCTGGGTTACCGACCTGTAAACTCTATTCAAACAACCAAAATGTCTCACATAATAACTCAATATTTCAGCAATGTGAAATCTTCATCATGATCATCATTATCCTTTTCACTCCCTATGGAGCATGGAACCATAGCAGCAGCTGGTCCCCTTGCAGGAAGCCTGCACAAAGCATTCACATGCTCTTATAGTGGTGGTTTCTGTAGCAATTAGTTTTATAGGATGAGGCTGCCAACAACCCCCCCCCCCCCCACATTATTATTCACCTTGTACGACATGCCTGAGGCAGCAGTAGTCCTGTTCATTCTCGATCTCATAAGAGACCCCCGGGAACTACACTGGACTATTAGAATGACCTACATCCCTATGTGTCGTAAAACTGATATGATGCCTGATTTTGTATTGATGTTTACGTGACCAAGACAACTTAACATTTGAACACTGTGGGGGCATTGGGAGATATAGGACCAAGATCTTTCATCAAGACTATACGTGATATATTGTGAGGAATTAATTATAAATTTCGTTATCTCAAAGATCCTTATGAAAACTATATGTGCTATGCTATGAAGAAGTAATGGTAAGTTCTCGTTAAAAGCAAAATGCAAAGGCTAGCAGGGAACACACGTATAAAATGGAAACAAAACTGATCCCCTTACGCAGCATTTTTCTCCATCTTGGCCACATCCCCCTTCAGCTGAGCTATGTTGGTGTCATACTTGCTGAAAAAGTCACTAGGTGTTGACAGTGACCTTGCCTTTGTAGCAGTAGAAGCAGGAGCACCATTATGCGGTTGTTGAGATGATGAAGTAGATTCAGCATCTTCACCATTTGGCAGGTGTGAATGTGATGATGAAGGTGATGCAGTGCTGGAAGAGGCGCCATCAAACACAACAATAGTGTCATTCTCATCTAACAATGCCTCATTCTCTGGAGTGAGAGGAATGAGGAGGGTTTCCCTTAGGAACAAGTGGTCACTGTTCCAGATTTTATTCTCTTTCTTCAAATCTTGAACCTGATAGAAGGAAACGAAAAAAAACATTTTAGAGATATGAATTTCCAGGACACAGTTTGAAATGACAGATACCTGAGATAATACACAATGTCAGAGAATTATTCACAGGATTATAGTTTAATAACCCTGAGCAGAAACATTCATAATAGATAAATGATACTGCATTTGCAGCATTCACTCAAGGAATTATATTGGTCACATTCATTGAAATTCACATTCATTGAAATTCACATTCAAAATGAAAAGCTCAGGATACAGTTTTTCAATATGTCTCCTTTTGGGCACGCACAAGTTATGTAATGCAATTTTTGACATTTTCAGCTACCCCTTCCCCCCTGAAATATGTGCATAAAAATACCCCCACCCCTCCCCCCTTAAAATTACATAACTCCTCTGTGCACTGAATGTTCGCTCTTTGTCACTGACTAACACAGTCTTATGCTTATGAATTATCAATGGGTTTTTCCTGCATTATGTAACAACATTTCATACACACCCCCCCGTAACAAAGCGTAGCATCTCGGCAACCTCTTCACATTATGTAATTTGTGAATAACCCCATAGTAACATGTGCAATGTCAAGCTGATACTCCAGTACCCGCCAAATATTTTGCAGCAGCACAGATGCAATCAATTCCTTTTAATGTGAACAAGAAAATTCCTTGGGTTAAGGCTGCAAATGCAGAACCAATTATTTGTGACACTTATATCTGCTCAAGGTTATTGAACTGCATAATTCAGTGAATAATTCTCGAGCACCTTGTATATTTGTGACATATGAATACAGGGTTCTAGGTGAAAGACTGGTTTGAGAGAATCAACAATGTAGAAATGAGGACAAGAACCAGAAATATACAGACAAAAAAACAAGTGCAGATAGACAGGACACACTGAGTTGGGCCAGCAGCAAGCATTACAGGGCAGTTCTAATTTTTTTAAAACTCCCCACATCAGTAAAAAGATAGGATGCCCTTAAGAAATTGGGAAGAGAACATTAGACACAAATCTGAGGGTCAGTGACGACATGGAAATAACTAGAGAACACTTCCCATGGCAGGAAGGCTCAAAAAGCTCTTGCTGCAGACACAGCAGAAGGCACTGATATCAAAGAAGCAGACAAAATCAAACACTTTCCATAGTACATTCCTTGTAGTGGTATAGCCTAAGTACTGTAGTGATCCAGAGAGAAAAGCCAGTGTGAGTACAAGTGGATGGCTATTCAAGATGGCAGGAGTAAAAATTGCAACTAAATACAGACCACCTCAACCTATGGAAAGTAGTTGACCCTAGGTTACAGTCTATGGTAAGCAGTTGACACCAAAATACAGTCTATAGTAAATAGTTGACACTGGGCTACAGTCTATGGTAAGTAGTTGACACTGGGTTACAGTCTATGATAATAGTTGACACTAAACTACAGCCTATAGTAAATAGTTAACACTGGGTTACAGTCTATGGTAAATAGTTGACACTGGGTTACAGTCTATGGTAAATAGTTGACACTGGGTTACAGTCTATGGTAAATAGTTGATACTAAACTACAGCCTTTAGTAAATAGTTGACAATGGGCTACAGTCTACGGTAAATAGGTGACACTATACTACAGCCTATAGTATATAGTTGACACTGGGTTACATCATATGGTAAATAGTTGACACTGGGTTACAGCCTACAGTAAACAGTTGACACTGGATTACAGCCTACAGTAAACCTTTGACACTGGGTTACAGCCTACAGTAAACAGTTGACACTGTGTTACAGCCTACAGTAAATAATTGACAATGGGTTACAGTCTACTGTAAATAGTATGACACTGGGTTACAGCCTACAGTAAATTGTTGACAATGGGTTACAGCCTACTGTAAATAGTGTGACACTGGGTTACAGCCTACAGTAAATTGTTGACACTGGGTTACAGCCTACAGTAAACAGTTGACATGGGGTTACAGCCTACAGTAAACAGTTGACATGGGGTTACAGCCTACAGTAAACAGTTGACACTGGGTTACAGCCTACAGTAAACAGTTGACACTGGGTTACAGCCTACAGTAAACAGCTGACACTGGGTTACAGTCTACAGTAAACAGTTGACACAGGGTTACAGCCTACAGTAAACAGTTGACACTGGGTTACAGCCTACAGTAAACAGCTGACACTGGGTTACAGCCTACAGTAAACAGTTGACACTGGGTTACAGCCTACAGTAAACAGTTGACACTGGGTTACAGCCTACAGTAAACAGCTGACACTGGGTTACAGCCTACAGTAAACAGCTGACACTGGGTTACAGCCTACAGTAAACAGCTGACACTGGGTTACAGCCTACAGTAAACAGCTGACACTGGGTTACAGCCTACAGTTAACATGGAGTTACAGCTTACAGTAAATAGTTGACACTGGGTTAAAGCCTACAGTAAATAGCTAACACTGGGTTACAGCCTATGGTAAGTAGTTACAGTCTATAGTAAATAGTTGACACTAAACTACAGCCTATAGTAAATAGTTGACACAAAACTACATCCTATAGTATATAGTTGACACTGGGTTACATCATATGGTAAACAGTTGACACTAGGTTACAGTTTAGATAAATAGTTGACACTGAGCTACATTATATGGTAAACAGTTGGCACCAGACTACAACCTATGGTAAATGTTGGACACCAGAATACAGCCTATAGGAAAAGCTGACAATGGGCTATCAATTAAATCAGTGAAAATTCAAATGTTATAAAATAACCATGCATCCAACAAAAACCACAATCAACCTGGTCAAAATTTTCAACTGTTTGTGCTTAATAAATTATGTACGTCAAACAGATGGTCAAGATCAAATATGAAGAAATACTCTTGAGGAAACCTGTAACCAACAATATCTTCCATGCAATTATAATTCTCTGGGAAAATGCAGAAAAAAGAAGTCCACATAAAAATATTAAAAAAACGCAGAGCAGGTCAAAAGAAAAGAAAAGATAACAATTTGAAAACTTTGGAACTATGGACATGATGGGTTGCTGAGAGAGGGATGATTAAAGGTTTTTATGGTTATTCAATTCAGAGTACATTGTAATTTTTTTCTTTCACACAAAAAAAAAAATAATAATATTTCGCACCTTTCCCAACTCTCAAAATTATTTCCTCATGTGACCATTGATTTTTTTGAACAGCTGTAAAATTACATCCTGAGGTAGAACAAATTGGCAAATTCTTGTGTTTAAAATCTCTGATTTGTAATTGTATACAGTAGTCCTGAATCTCTTTAAGGTAGCTGAAGGGTAGAATTTCATTAAATTTGGTGAAAAACTTCACACTCTGCTTTTTATATTTTATTAAACCAAACTATTTCTCTCCACAGAGGTTTATATTGTCCAGTGATGCATAGTTTCGTACTTTTTAAGGGATAAGTGACCAGAGGGTGATATTAATTATTACTAAACTGCTAGCTAACACCCAATAACACCTTAGTGTTAAATCTGTAATACAGCTGCATTTCAAGGAATTATAATTATAATGTCATCAAAATTTTGAGCGCTGGCCTCTCGTCGCAAAAGTGCCGGGTTCAAAACACAGTTGCGTACTGCTCCAGTATACCCAGCTGTAAAGGAGTGCCTGACTTAAGTTAGGGAAGTAAAAGGCTGCGAGGAAGGGGACTGGTCATCCCAAATCCCGATGCTGGTTCTAGTATATTGAAGTCTCTAACACTTCATTCCCCTCCGGTAGTGTCTGCTATGGGGCTTCCTTTACCTTTTTTTTTTAACCACAGGGAATATTCACATATTAAACCTTAAATCTGTATCAGAAAATGGCACCTTCTGTATCACTGTTAAAAACATAGGAAGTAATATAAATATTTAAAAGCATGTAATTTGACGTAAGGTAATGTTTTTACCTAAAAAAAAACAGGAATGTAACCAAATAATGACTTCCTTGAACATAAAGATCAGCCTCCAAGACGCTAATAATATCAAGCTTCAGTCTCAGATCACACATGTATAGTCCATACCTAACCTTGCTAAGCAGTTGTTGGTCATTGCAGAAGACTTTATTTTTCCAACCAAGTTATGTAACTAGGAATGCTAAGACTCACAACTTGAGTAATACGACCACAGATAAGTGAATGAATATTTTTGAAATATAATCCAAGACCGCTGATTACTTCTCTGCCTGAATAATGTTTAAGCCTGACAGTTGTGCTTCAGGTCAGTAATTCCTTTTGCAGATTTTTCTCACCATCATTTGCGGCACATACAATTGATTAATAACCCAGTGTGGAACTTCTACCTCACTTAGATCATAAAATCTTGTCATTTCAACCTCACTGAGATCATGAAATCTTGTCATTTCAACCTCACTGAGATCATGAAATGTTGTCATCATAACTCATGGAGATAATGAAATCGTGTGATCATAACCTCACTGAGATCATGAAATCTTGTCACAATAACCTCACTGAGATCATGAAATCCTGTCACCACAATCTCACTGAGATCATGAAATCCTGTCACCACAATCTCACTGAGATCATGAAATCTTGCCATCAAGACCTCACTGAAAGCATGTACAGACCAGATAGCAACACTGCGATTAATAAGTGAACAAAGTCTGAAACTGATCTCACCTCTTTACATAGGATTTGTGGACTGTGAAAAGACATCCGACAGTGTATACAGAAAATCACTTTGGAAACTATTGAGGTATTATGGAGTCCCTGAAGAGTGTTAACTTAAGAAAACATATGACAATAAGACCTGTAGAATTCTTCACGAAGAACAGCTTCAGAACTATTTGAGATAAGAACTGGAGTGCAGCTGGGATGTCTCTTGTTTGTCTTCTTACTGTCTACAGGTTGGGTTTAGGAAACAATAACATTTTGCCAACAGAAATGGAACTCAGATGATTCCGATTAAAGAGTTAAGATCTAGATTTTGCCAACAACTTGCTCCTCTATCCCATAACCAAACACAAACAAAATGCAAATACTCAGTGAAATCTTGTCATCATTACCTCCCTGAGATCATGACATCTTGTTATTATAACCTCCCTGGGAGCTTCATGATGAAGGCAATTGTTTCCAGATCAGATTCTGACAGCATACTTTTTACTTTTTGTTCCATTACCAACAAACCTATACAATAAGACAGTTCCGTTATGTTAAGTTTATGGTTCATAAGAAACTGCTTGATAATTAAGTCAGAGATGATTCGTTTTGGCTTGGCCAAATATCCTTTTAACCACTTTTCTTTAAGATCATTCGAGCTATGTAAATTTAACGCGTTTCAGATCTTTGACCGTCAGAATCTACATGTTCCACTCAAAGTACAGAGTTGAAACTTTGCAGAGAGCTCCATTTCATAATACATTCGAATTTATCAGGGTTTTTTTTCCATTTCTGACAAGCCGATTTTGTTTAAAAAACGGTGTAAAATAAGGCGGAAATAACTACACTAAAGTAAGGGTTTTAATGTAAGGGAAATAATGAAATGCGAATATAGACAGTTTCGTATTTGATGGAGTGTGTTTTGGTCAATGTGTTTCTTCAAACGACTAGGTCAGCCAGTTTTTATGTTTTAAACTTCTTCTTCTTTGATCCTTAGCCGCCAACCGCCAAAGCAGTCAGCGGCCACCACGCCTGGTGGCGTCTTGTAGGGCAGCAACAAATTGATTCCACTTTGCTCGGTCGGCTGCCATCCTTCGTACAGTGCCCCAACTCTGGTTCATTCTTTGCATCTCAGCTTCCACAGTTCTCCGCCAAGTTGTTTTTGGTCGGCCTCTCTTTCGTTTTCCTTCAGGGGTCCATAGCATAGCTGTTCTTGTGATGGTATCAGGGTTCCTTCTGAGGACGTGGCCAACCCAACTCCAGCGTCTGCCAGCTATGATGGTGTGCATGTCCTCCTGGTTACTCCGAATAAGTAGTTCTTGGTTTCTGATGGTGTTTGGCCAAAAGATTCGGAGAATTTTCCTTAGGCAGATTGTGTGGAAGGAGGAGCTTTCCTGCCTCATTCATAGTTCTTACGTTCCAAAAACCAATTCTGGTTTCGTGTTTTGCGGTCAGGGCATCCGTTTTAAACACTGCTGGAGAAATACAAACTTTCTTGTGAGCTATAGATTAGGTGTTTCAACTTATCAAGGTACAGATTAAAAAATGAATTTCCGTCTTCGGAAGAGCTAATATTCAGTTACGACTTTAATTCATAAAACATGGGGAAACAATTCACAAATTTTTATTTTTGTGTGTGGACAATATGACGAATTACTGACTTATGATAACACTGGACAACAGCCAAAATGTATCCGAGACAAAAGTAGCTATTCTTAACTAATTTGGACATGCTGATCACGAATATGAACTTAAAAATCGCGAATTAGCTCTAGTTTTAAAGATCCGGGGGGGGGGGGGGGGGAAGTACGCTAGGGGCTTCACCTTCCCGACGCCTGTCCTTTTCTTTTCTATAGCCCTGGCGCGTGATTCCCCACGAGATGGATAGCCTTGAGTGCCAATTGGATGACGCAATCTGTAGCAGTCATTGCAACAACACTTCCTCCTTGTCCTCATGTGTGTTGTGGATTCTGTGAGTGCAGACGTGTCGTTCAAGATGCCTCGTGAATGTGTGAACAGTGCGGATTATTTTTGCTATATTTGCGGACAAATAACTTTGCTATCACAAAGGCGACTTCCGTCACCGGTGAAAGCATCTACATCAATAGATCCTTATTTCGTGCCTATTGAAGAGTCTGCACAGCCACATAAAATTACCCAGAGTGAATTGAATGATCTAGTGAGAGATCTGGAATTGCCAAAAAAAAAAAAAATAATAAAGCAGAGCTGTTGGGGTCCAGACTGCAGCAATGGAATCTTCTAGAAGAGAATGTGCATGTGTCTGTGTTTCGTGCTCGACAAAAAGATCTGCTTCCATATTTCAAAATGACAGATAACCTCATTGCTTGCGTTGATATAGTGGGTCTGATGACAGCAATACACATCAACTACAAAGACGACGATTGGAGACTGTTCATTGATTCGTCCAAGTTGAGCTTAAAAGCTGTTCTGCTCCATAACGGTAACATTTTACCATCTGTTCCACTCGGGTATGCAGTCCACATGAAAGAAACGTACAACAACATGAAACAACTGTTACACACCATCAACCATGACAAGTATAAGTGGCAGATTTGTGGTGACCTGAAGATAAGCGAAAATGGGAAAATCCTGGAACAAGTCAAGAGCTACGTATATCTTGGTCATATAATAACAGAAGATGGCAGATATGAAACAGAAATCAAGAAGAGAATAGGAATGGCCAAAGCTACATTCAACAACATGAAACATATACTGACATCCAAACAGTTATCTCACAAATTAAAACTGAGAATCATAAAGTGTTATATATATTCTGCATTTCTGTATGGTGCAGAAACATGGACGATGAATAAGCATTTGGAAGAAAGAATTGAGGCTCTTGAAATGTGGATATATAGAAGAATGGGGGCGTATCTCATGGAAAGAGATGAAAACAAATAAGGAGGTCCTAGAAAATCTAGGTATGAAAAGAGAACTAATGAGGGAGGTCAAAGTTCGGCAGCTAAAATACTTTGGCCACATAAAAAAGGCATAACACCTTGCAGAAGACCATAACAGAAGGGAGAGTTGAAGGCAAACGTGCAAGGGGAAGACAGCGCTATAAGTGGGAAGATAACATCAAGAGATGGACAGGAAAGAGTCTATAAGAGTGCACCACCAAGACAAGAGACAGAAGACGTTGGAGATCCATTACAGCCAACCTTCGTTGCGGAGATGGCAACTGATGATGATGAAGGTAATTGCCATCTTGATGGGGCTACAGCAGGGTTACACACAGTTTTGCTGTTTTCTCTGTCTGTGGGACAGCCGTGCTATGACTTCCCACTACAAGAAAAAGGAGTGGCCCCCAACGACAATCACTTGAACCGGGGGAAAAAATGTATTTAACGAACCACTTGTAGAATCCCACAAGATCTTGCTCCCCCCTCTCCACATCAAACTTGGACTAATGAAGAATTTTGAAAAGGCCGTGGATCGAAATAGAGCAGGATTTTTATTCCTTCGTGATACATTTCCAAGACTTAGTGAGGTTAAAATCAAGGTGGGTGTATTTGTCGGTCCACAGATACGTCAGTTCTTCCGAGATCAGCGTTTTGATGATATCCTCACAGGTGATGAAAAGTTAGCTTGGAATGCTTTCCAGCAAGTGGCCACAAACTTTCTAGGAAACAATAAGGTGCTTGTAGAAACCCTCTTGCAGCGCTACGAGAGACTAGGGTGCAACAGGTCTTTGAAATTGCACTTTTTACACTCTCATCTGGATTTCTTCCCTGCTAACTGCGGTGTGTCAGTGACGAGCATGGGGAACGATTTCATCAGGACATTACTATCCTCGAAAAAAGGTACCAAGGGAAATGGAATGCAGCAATGCTAGCAGACTATTGTTGGAACATTTATTACACATAAGAAAGGGAAACCTGAGGCCTGTAAACAGTAAATTAATATGAAACAAATATAAAGGTATGTTATCAGGCACTCGCAGGAAATAAAGAAGTAGAACACCAGACAACAGAAAAACAACAGACATGAGTGGCTTACCCAGGATTTGAACACTGGACCTTCCGTGCGGCAACCCCGCCTAGCCATGCAAGCGAATCACACTATCCTCCCTGCCATCTACGCATCATCAAAAAATGATGTTTCAATGGCAGGTTATCAGTGCGAACCACAATACACGACACCGGAAGTCCGCCATGGGCAGTTCAGCCTATTAATGACGCAATCACTTCTGTTGTTTCTCTATCCTGCAGTATAGGCCAAATCCAACAAGACAAGGACCTTAATACTGTGTCCAGTAAATGATAGTAGACTAGAACAGTGAGAACAGGACAGTGGGTAGGTTTGGTATTGTATAAACATTTATTACACATAAGAAAGGGAAACCCGAGGCCTGTAAACAGTAAATTAATATGAAACAAATATAAAGGTATGTTATCAGGCACTCGCAGGAAATAAAGAAGTAGAACACCAGACAACAGAAAAACAACATACGGCTTAAACAGTGTTAACATACGGCTGTGAGAGTTGGAAAATAACAAAATCATTGGAGAACAAGCTGAATACATTCGAGAACAAATGTCTTAGAAAACTCATGAACATCAGTTGGAAAGAATTCAAGACTAATCGACAAATAAGAGAAGACTCTAGGCAGAAATATGTCTCCGACTATATAAGGAAAAGACGATGGTCATATATCGGTCATGTCCTACGAATGCAAAACAACAGAATACCACTACAGGCGCTCACTTGGGTTCCTGAGGGTAAGCGGAAAAAAGGAAGACCAAAAGAAACACTCAGAAGAACAATAATAAGAGAAGGAAGAAACGTTGGGCCTAAATAATGTGCAAGAGCTAAGAGGAGTGGCGTCACAACGAACAACCTGGAGAGCACTGGTTTCTGCCTTATGCGCCGTGTTTGGCGCTTAAAGAATTTATTATTATTATTATTATTATTATGTATATGCAAATGTGTAAAACTTGTTTTATAGATATTTAAAAAACTAGAGCTAATCTGGTGTTTTAACGGCCATTTTCGTATTCAGCAGCCCAAACAACATAAAGGTAACTTGGTTTAATCTCAGATACACACAAAAAGTCAAAATTTGTTGTCCAGTGTAATTTGTCATCCACTTTTATTAACTGGAATAGAAAGTATAGAACACTTATTTTATGTTTATTAGTACAGTTTCTAACAATAACAAAAGTAGTCCCTACAACTTGCTTCTCCCCCCTCTTTGTTTTTTGTACTTGTTCCCTCTTGTAACGTGGTATTGACGCCATTTATTGTGTTTACAACAGGATATGCAAATCACACTGGCTTCCGTTTATTTAATCAGCAAAGTTAGGGTCACATAAACTAAGAAACGAAGCACGATGTCAAATAAACCGCAAATTACGACTCTTAGAGAGACTTCTAACCTCTGTTATGCAGAAAGCGCGAAAGTAATGAGTGTATGTGTGTTTGATCGGCGTATGTGCTTGTGACTCAACGCCTTCTATCTCCCCTTATAATTTACCGCTCTACAGTTTATTTATTATTTACTGCTACCTTAAACTAGAAAAAATGCCCCATTAGGGCGGCAACAACCAGGTAAGGATCACTAGTCTAACTCCGCGTTTATGGGGTTACATTCTATTTAATAAATAAAAAAATTGTCAGAGATGTGTCCATGTGGGGAAGATAGAAAACAGTACAGCATGTCCTCCAGATAGAAAAAGTCAGCTCCATGAGAGACTCGGACTAACAGCATGGTTTTCAACAACTCCTTTGAGGGAGAAACTGTATGGCAATATGAGAAGTCTGAGACAGACGTCCTATTTTATGAGAGAAATTGATGTGGTTATGTGAGAACAAGGACAAAGAGAAAGAAGGAAAAAAAAACAAGCTTATACTAACGACGTCAAAGTTCCCTCATTCATTCATTAACCTTGCTTGACGACGAGCAAGTTCAAGGTCTTTCTATCACTTCTTTATCCCTTTCATGCCGGTCTTTTCTTCTCTTTTCCGTGTATTTCCGGTCTCCCTGTACCTCTCCAACACTGGGAATTCCAGAACAATGACGTTTTAAACAAAAGTAAATTGTGCTTCGTTTTGGGGAGGCGCTCGTTCAACCTAGTCGGTTACATTAGGGCGTATGTCCAAACATAAAAAACCTTTAGGTTTGAGGAGTTTTATTAATTAAGAACAATGACTGTCTGGCAGCGTTATCAACAGTTGTCCTCAATACGTGCGCCCTATCCAACGTGAGTGATGTTGAAAATATTACAATTATTGCCCATTAATTGAAGGGTGGGACCCAAGCACCAAAAAAGCACAGAGGCCCTTCTTGACTTAATCCAGCCCTGGATGTCCCACAGAAAGTGCAAAAACACGCTACTCGTGTCTCTCTGGCCAAGTGTCACGTAGGGTTTATATTCATTTAATTTCCTACATCTTCTTCCTATTCTTTCACCCGATTTCTCTCTTTTATTATCTCTGTATTTCATTTTTCCTGTATATTTTTCATCCATTCGTTTTTGCGAATATTATTTTCATATAATTCGAAAACTTTACCTGTTTTCCTTTCTCTAAAACTGAGAATCGCACCTGGGTGGTATTGCGTACATGTCAGTCGCGCTGGTCGGACGATAGGCGTGAATTTACAGCATTCGCTAGACATTCGTCTGAGGGTCTCTGGCCTGGGGCGTGAAAATTCACCCGAGGGACATGGGAAGTAGACAGAGAGTCTGCATTTCAGTAAACGCATGAGGTTTTTCGTCAGGAAAAAACCCGGCTTAGCGTGAAAATCCACTCCGCACTGCAGACGGTGGTCTGAGATTTGCAACTCATGCAAGCCCTCGGCCACTGATGGCTGTTACGTCACGCGATAAGCGGACGAAGGTGTTATACGGACAGGGGAGACTATTTCGCTTGGCGAAATAAGATTAGGATCCTGTGTCCGATTTTAAAGATATTGGCCAAGTTTGAAACTTTAATTTCATTCTCGCTCATAGACTCACAGTAGATAGGTTGCTCGTAAACAGAATAGCTGTTAGCGAAGATCTCAGTTTGTTTCGGCAATTTGTCGAACTTCTAGACTTCCAGAAATATTTTCAGCATTTTTATTCTTAAGTTGTGCGACTACCTGTAATTCTGTGGTTGAGGTAATTAATATGATAGATATATAGATTTTGTGAGTGTTAAAGTGTTTAATCGCTTAATTCATTTTAATCTATTTCTTTAGCGCAGAAGAGAAATAAAGTGGTAGGCTATTATATTTTCTAGGGAAGCATTCAGTGAAAGCAGGATAAAATTAAAATTTCTAGCTTATAACGGCAATTGTAGCTATTTATGAATTTAATTTAACCGCTAATACTCAGTCGAGTGTATTTTTCTAAACTAACGTATAAACTCTAGAATCGAGCCTCATGAATGGTGACGGAATACGCACGTGTTCCTAATTCATGAGGATTGCTGATTTTTAAATATAACTTACGTCACGGGAAGTTTAAATGATAAGCAAAGCTCTCTGCTTGCAAGTTTAAATGTAAGTTATAACCAGTACAGATTCTGTTTATTATATTATATGTGTTATTTTTCCTCCACACAGTGAAAGTTTTGGGGTGACCCTAACTTTACCAGCACCTAGTAGTAGTTTCCATACTTGTGAAGAAATAGACAGTCCTTATTTTGAACCACGTGGGTTTCTTAAGTACCACTGGTCTAACAGTGCACATGCAACCCGAGTTAGCCAGAAATACTATATCCCAATAACGGGTTTTTCAAAGACTGTAATGATAAATACTGGACCTTGGAGCCAGATCTTAATTTCTTCTAGAAAAAACTCTACGTAATCTTTCTGCCTGGTGGCGCGAAATACTTCTAGTATTAACTAACATTTCCCGACTATATATATATATTTTTTGTGGACAAATCTGTGGTGTGACTAAAGTGAATCCTATACTGAGGGAAGGCACCGACCTGACATTCATCATTTCTAGAAACCTACGCTATTGACACTGTGCTCTGCTAACTCCCGCGCCTGGAATAACTGTTAGGTGACTTAATCAGACATTTGAACAAATTTGCACACCCAAGTAGTCGTTCCCGGAGACTCCGAGTTAAATACGTCTTTTGGAACTGGGGACTTCTTGGCAGAAGACTGCATTTTTTTTGAGTCTGTGTGAAAATCTAAAATCAGTGTGTTCCAAGAGGCAGCGAGCAAAGTCATGAGTACCTGTATGAGAGGCCATGGCGGAATGAATGAGTGTACGCTGGTTTGAGTGATATTTTCACTATTATATCTTTGACACCCTGTTGCTGTCCTAATTTTTTTTTTCAATCTGCATAATTTGTTGCTAAGGCTAGAGTTCTTGTGTTTTTGTCTTAGGTTAAATCAGATTTTTTTCAAACTCTGTGCATATAATTACGAGATAAAACAAAGAAAACTCTTAGACTCAAACCCTATGTATCTGTGACTCGGGCGCCATCATCTGTTCTCTTAACGGGGCCGGGCTAAACCTAGAGTTAACACTATAACGGGGCTATCATCCTTGCAACATTTCCTTGAATTTTTATGACTATGTGTATATGTATTTTCCTTGATGTACTTTCTTTGATGTTGTGAGCCGATTTTTCCTGATATTAAAATCGCTCTTGAACTTAATAATCGTGTTTGGTCAGCTCGTTCTAGATATATATATATATATCATTGTTATAGTTTTCCCACGTCTGTGTGTTTACCGGTCGTCACGTGTATGTGCGTGCCTGTGAGTGATAGAAATATACGTAATCTGTATATTGGTGTAGTCTGTCTGACGCTGTAACAACTGTTGTAGAAGATAGGTGAGAGAGAGAAGAATTCTTTTCGCTTTCAGAGACAGCCACTATATCAAAATCTATCATCTCACGTGTGTGGAAATTCTATTACCTTTCACTAACTCTCACTGAGTCTATCACCTATTCAAACCTATTCAGAAGGGACCAAACCTAGTCTTAATTCTCCTATCGAAAATCTACGACAAATGGTCGCTCATTACCGGGAATTGAACCCAAAATCCTAAGGCGATACGACAAATGGGTTCTCGTCCGTAGGATTTTTGAACTTAGAATAGGAAGACGAGTACGACAAACGTGGACTCGTCTATCTGGATTTTGAACTTAAGATTCTGTATTCTGATATAGAGTAAGAGTGTGATGTCTTGTGACTGTGTATCTTTTAAAAAAATATTACCCCCTAGACTAGCGATCTGTTTACGGGCGTGCTGACCACACAAACTAATAAGTTTTTTTTTTCCACAGCATCTTTGAATAATATACATTTTGGTTACAGGTTGATTTTGTCGGGATATATGTTAACTGCTGATTGTAATACTAAATGCTGGTAAAGTGGTGAGTGTATAACATTCACTGGGTACTGAGGCAGAACGGCGTTTGAACTAAGTTAAGGAGTGTGTTTCGGACTTTTTGTCCAAATTAATTCCCTCCCTTACCCGATCTGACTTCAGGGGCGAACTTATACTGGATTTTTAAAAATTAAGGGATTATTTTTCTCTTTAATTTTTGCAATATTCTTTTGTTTTTCCACAGTAGCAACTTATTTTTCAGTTGTAATCTTAACTACCATTTATTTGGCGTAGTCGTGTTTTGCATTAAGTGCTTTATTGCCGATAATAGCAGCGATAGTTAGATTTTATTTTGGAGGAGGTATCCCAGGGTTAAGGATATCATCTTTTGATTTTTGGTAATTTTTTTTCTCGTAAGTGGTAGGAACCAGTGTATCCTTTTTCCTATTTTCGTTCTCCACTAGTCTCAGTCACTGACATAATATGGCCGAGAGGGCAAAGCTTAGACAACTCCTCAGGGACGAAGCGAGAGAGGAGGGACTGGAAGGAGAGGAAGCGAAAGCTTTTGTCAGAGACGAACTGGAAAGAGAAGCTATGAAATGGAAAGCAGCGGAGAGGAAAGCAGCTGAAGCTTTACAGGAAAGAAAGAAGGAGAGACAGGATGAGGAAAGAAGAAATGGAAATTCGCAGGGCGAACGAACGAGAGAAGGAGAGACAGCATGAGGAAAGAGAGAAGGAGAGACAGCATGAGTTGGCTCTTAAGGCTCTAGAAGTCCAAAGTCTTGGCGCTGCCTCTACCTCCAGCAATGGAGAGTCTTCTCCTCATTCTTCCTTAACTGATCCTTCTAACACTCAATCTCTTCAACTCAACGCTATGTCTTTCACCCTTGAGTCTTTCCCTTGTCCAAATGAGAAGATTGACACTTGGCTAGAAAAATTTGAGAAAATTGCAACTCTGTACGGTTTAGAGAGGTCGCGTTGGAACATGAAACTTTCCCAGGCCCTAAAAGGTTCTGCTTATGATGTTTATTCTAAGCTGGAAAGTAGCCAACAAGACGACTACGATGTGTTGAAGAAAGCGTTACTGGAGCGCTTTGAAATGAACGCTCGCAAGTTTTTGCAACTGTTTCGCAACAGCCGGAAAGAGAATTCTGAAACTTTTCACCAGTTCTCATCTCGTCTTAAGGGATATCTAACAAAGTGCCTTGAGCTTTCGCAGCTCCCCTCTACCTATGAAGGTCTTGAGGAACTTGTTCTAACTGAACAAATAAAGAACACTTTGTCTGCTGATACCCGGAGATTTCTCGCTGAGCAGGGGGCAGAAAAACTTGAAGACATTTTGGAAAAGTCTGAGCGTTATCACAATGCGCTGGCTGAACTACCGGCCACAAAGCGGAAACCGACAGAGGAGCATTTTCGAAAACATAACCTAGAGCAATCTTCTCAGGCTTCTAACCAAAATAACCACAGAGAAACTGGACCTCAAAACCCCCCTCCTGAAAAATCCAAGTTCTACAAGAACAAGTACCCCAACCCCCCCAAACAGTCCGATCAACCCGACCGCCCTACATGGCAGCGTAGCCAGAAAGGACAAGGTGGCAAAGGGAGAACCCCCGAGCACGGGACATATGATCAGACCGAGCACACCGAGCCAAAACGCATCGGATGCTTATTGACAGTCTCGCAAGGCGGAATTATTGACAGTGATTCCCAACCTGTTGGGGATAGACCCTCAACGCGAGGTATTGTTATTTTGAACGGTTCTCAAACTTCTTGCTTATTTGACACGGGGCTTTCTTACGATTGCATTGTTGCCAGAAACCTGGTTAAACCCGGTCAAGAGACAGGAGAGACCGTCAAACTTTGTGGAGTTCGTAAGAGTGATGCACCTACAGCGCTTCCCATCGCATTGGTGGAGATACACTCTGACTTTGTCAGAGGTGTGATCAAAGCGGCTGTTATGGATGATCCCATCTACCCAGTCATACTTGGCGGGAGATACGTGTGTATTGGGAAACCGGAAGAGCCGATTGTGGCAGCAGTAACTACAAGAGGGCAAACCAAGAAGGAACGGGAGCCTGCGCCTAATTTGTTACCTATGGAACTTAAAGAAGCGCAATACAAGGACCCTACTTTGGCACCCTGCTTTAGGAAACTGCCCATGGCTAAGGAACCCAAACAGCACGGGGACATTTTTTTCTAAGGATGGCGTACTTTATCGGAGAACGGGCAAGCCTGACCAAGGTTACAACCAGCTCCTAGTACCGAAACAGTACAGAAGCCAAATCCTAGAAATGGGGCACTCTCTTCCCTTTAGCGGACATATGGGACAGAACGCCACAAACCAACGTATAACCACTCATTATTGGTGGCCAGGAGTGAATACTGATATTATCAGGTACGTCAAATCCTGTGCCCAGTGCCAACGTGTACCACCCAAGCAACGGACACCCCCAGTCCACATGGGTGAAATGCCAATAATGGGAACACCATTCGAACGGGTTGTGATCGACATTTTAGGGCCTTTCGAAAGGACTAAAAGAAGGAACAGGTTCATCCTGACCTTAGTCGATACATGCACTTTATGGGCAGAAGCTATCCCGCTAACATGCGCAGATGCCAAGCATGTCGCAGAAGCCCTCGTGCAGATTTTCACTCGGTTGGGATTCCCTCAGCAAGTGTTGACGGATAATGGATCTCCATACCGAAACCTGTTGATGGATGAGATCGTTAAGATCTTGAGGACCCAGCACATCCACACTAAGCCATATACTCCGGCCGGAAATGGGCTCGTGGAACGTGCTAATGGAAACCTCACCATGATGCTAAGTAAGCTGGCACAAGTGAAACCTGAAGATTGGGATCTCTGTATTCCTGCAGCATTATTTGGCTACAGAGAATCTCCTCATACTTCCACAGGATTTCCGCCAGCTACACTCTTATTCGGCAGACCCATTAAGGGCCCGCTTGAAGCCTTACTTCAGTCTCTGACAGACGAGAAGGCTGATGAGACAGTTGTCTCAGCCAGTAAATATGTGTCGGTTTTAAAGGAACGGTTGAAACTAGGGTGGGACCTAGCAACGACTAACTTTAAGCGAGCACGCACCAAGCACGCTAACCGATACAGGAAAGTCGCGGAAGAGAGAGAACTGGAAGCAGGAGAGAAAGTTTTGGTGTTGCTCCCTACCGAGAACAACCAACTGAAGATCGGATGGCAAGGGCCGTTTACCGTCCTGAAAAAGATTTCTAAGGCTAACTACCAGATCTCTATTGAAGGAAAGGAGAAGGTTTTCCATTTAAATCTCTTAAAGAGATACTTGGAAAAACCAGTGCCAACCTCCGACCATCTCCTGACGATCGCCAAAACTGACGAAGATGACGATAGTGGCAGGGATATTCCACCGCTATCACAGGAAATCTTTCAAAAATGTCAGAAGCGGCGACGCTCTTTCAAGCGCGCATATGAGACATTCCAGGGGAAGGAAACTTTGAGGAGTGGACTTGAGTAGGAATTGGACAGAGATGGAGGGGGAAGAGGAGAGGGAAGAAGACAGACACCCCGAAGCTACGGTTATAGGAAATTAAACTCCATAACGTAGACATGGAGTGCTTCCATATCTTAAAGGGGGGAGGCTCTGTCACGTAGGGTTTATATTCATTTAATTTCCTACATCTTCTTCCTATTCTTTCACCCGATTTCTCTCTTTTATTATCTCTGTATTTCATTTTTTCCTGTATATTTTTCATCCATTCGTTTTGCGAATATTATTTTCATATAATTCGCAAACTTTACCTGTTTTCCTTTCTCTAAAACTGAGAATCGCACCTGGGTGGTATTGCGTACATGTCAGTCGCGCTGGTCGGACGATAGGCGTGAATTTACAGCATTCGCTAGACATTCGTCTGAGGGTCTCTGGCCTGGGGCGTGAAAATTCACCCGAGGGACATGGAAAGTAGACAGAGAGTCTGCATTTCAGTAAACGCATGAGGTTTTTTCGTCAGGAAAAACCCGGCTTAGCGTGAAAATCCACTCCGCACTGCAGACGGTGGTCTGAGATTTGCAACTCATGCAAGCCCTCGGCCACTGATGGCTGTTACGTCACGCGATAAGCGGACGAAGGTGTTATACGGACAGGGGAGACTATTTCGCTTGGCGAAATAAGATTAGGATCCTGTGTCCGATTTTAAAGATATTGGCCAAGTTTGAAACTTTAATTTCATTCTCGCTCATAGACTCACAGTAGATAGGTTGCTCGTAAACAGAATAGCTGTTAGCGAAGATCTCAGTTTGTTTCGGCAATTTGTCGAACTTCTAGACTTCCAGAAATATTTTCAGCATTTTTATTCTTAAGTTGTGCGACTACCTGTAATTCTGTGGTTGAGGTAATTAATATGATAGATATATAGATTTTGTGAGTGTTAAAGTGTTTAATCGCTTAATTCATTTTAATCTATTTCTTTAGCGCAGAAGAGAAATAAAGTGGTAGGCTATTATATTTTCTAGGGAAGCATTCAGTGGAAAGCAGAATAAAATTAAAATTTCTAGCTTATAACGGCAATTGTAGCTATTTATGAATTTAATTTAACCGCTAATACTCAGTCGAGTGTATTTTTCTAAACTAACGTATAAACTCTAGAATCGAGCCTCATGAATGGTGACGGAATACGCACGTGTTCCTAATTCATGAGGATTGCTGATTTTTAAATATAACTTACGTCACGGGAAGTTTAAATGATAAGCAAAGCTCTCTGCTTGCAAGTTTAAATGTAAGTTATAACCAGTACAGATTCTGTTTATTATATTATATGTGTTATTTTTCCTCCACACAGTGAAAGTTTTGGGGTGACCCTAACTTTACCAGCACCTAGTAGTAGTTTCCATACTTGTGAAGAAATAGACAGTCCTTATTTTGAACCACGTGGGTTTCTTAAGTACCACTGGTCTAAACAGTGCATATGCAACCCGAGTTAGCCAGAAATACTATATCCCAATAACGGGTTTTCAAAGACTGTAATGATAAATACTGGACCTTGGAGCCAGATCTTAATTTCTTCTAGAAAAAAACTCTACGTAATCTTTCTGCCTGGTGGCGCGAAATACTTCAAGTATTAACTAACATTTCCCGACTATATATATATATTTTTTGTGGACAAATCTGTGGTGTGACTAAAGTGAATCCTATACTGAGGGAAGGCACCGACCTGACATTCATCATTTCTAGAAACCTACGCTATTGACACTGTGCTCTGCTAACTCCCGCGCCTGGAATAACTGTTAGGTGACTTAATCAGACATTTGAACAAATTTGCACACCCAAGTAGTCGTTCCCGGAGACTCCGAGTTAAATACGTCTTTTGGAACTGGGGACTTCTTGGCAGAAGACTGCATTTTTTTGAGTCTGTGTGAAAATCTAAAATCAGTGTGTTCCAAGAGGCAGCGAGCAAAGTCGTGAGTACCTGTATGAGAGGCCATGGCGGAATGAATGAGTGTACGCTGGTTTGAGTGATATTTTCACTATTATATCTTTGACACCCTGTTGCTGTCCTAATTTTTTTTTCAATCTGCATAATTTGTTGCTAAGGCTAGAGTTCTTGTGTTTTTGTCTTAGGTTAAATCAGATTTTTTTCAAACTCTGTGCATATAATTACGAGATAAAACAAAGAAAACTCTTAGACTCAAACCCTATGTATCTGTGACTCGGGCGCCATCATCTGTTCTCTTAACGGGGCCGGGCTAAACCTAGAGTTAACACTATAACGGGGCTATCATCCTTGCAACATTTCCTTGAATTTTTATGACTATGTGTATATGTATTTTCCTTGATGTACTTTCTTTGATGTTGTGAGCCGATTTTTTCCTGATATTAAAATCGCTCTTGAACTTAATAATCGTGTTTGGTCAGCTCGTTCTAGATATATATATATATATCATTGTTATAGTTTTCCCACGTCTGTGTGTTTACCTGTCGTCACGTGTATGTGCGTGCCTGTGAGTGATAGAAATATACGTAATATGTATATTGGTGTAGTCTGTCTGACGCTGTAACAACTGTTGAAGAAGATAGGTGAGAGAGAGAAGAATTCTTTTCGCTTTCAGAGACAGCCACTATATCAAAATCTATCATCTCACGTCTCCTATCGAAAATCTACGACACCAAGGACGCGGATTTCCAGCAAAACTTCATTCCTCATTCTACGACTCCAAAATGCAAATAACGAGATCATCATTTTTCCTTTGCCCTCCTCACGGAACATGACGCCATCACTGTAGTTGGTGCCCTCACAGGAAGTCTGCACCAAGCATTCGCATGCTCTTGTAGCAGTGGTTTATGTGACAATTTGTTTGTCATCATGGGGTTACCAGCCCAATGCATAACCTCTTGTTAGTCGCCTTTTACGACATGCATTACGTACAGCAGACCTATTATCTCCCTTATCCTTTCAGAGACCCCCGGAAACTACACGGCGCAACTAATGTTATGTCTGATTAATATATTTCCTGCTTGTTTTGAATCCGATACTCACCATAAACATTTTCTTATAACGTGAACTGTCACACACATTAACAATGGGATTTTGTTTTCCTTTCAAGCTGCAGATTTTTCTCAAAGAAAATAACTTATCACTAACCAAGAACTGCTTACTCGGAGCAACCAAAAAAGACATGCGCCAATCATAGCTGGCAGGCGCTGGAATAGGGTTGGCCACGTCCTCAGATGAGACCCCGACGCCGTCACAAAAACTGCTATGCTATGGACCCTAGATGGAAGGTGAAAGTGAGGCCGACTAAAAACAACTTGCCGGAGAACGGTGGAGGCTGAGATTCAAAACACCAGCTTGAGTTGGGGAACCACACTAAGGATGGCCGCAGACTAAGCAAAGTAGAGATAAGTTTGTGGCTGCCCTACAAGACGCCAGCAGGTGTGACGGCCACTCCGCTTTAACAGCCAACTGCTAAGAGTCCAAGAAGAAAAGAGCTTAATTTTGCTAGATCATGAACATAAGGATCAGCCTCAAGGGGCTAATACTGCTTAGCTTTAGTTTCAGATCACACAAGTATAGTCCATTCCTAACCGTGCTAAGCAGTTGTTGTAAAGTTTCATTATTATTGCGAGCGAAAATGCACTATAAAGCAAAAAATATTACAACATTTATGAAACAACAACAAAAAAAAAACAGCAACAATGGCACACATTTTTAAAAGCAACATTACACTTACTACATGTTTAAAAAACACTGAGTGTGATAAGAACAAATAAACAAATAAAATAGCACTTACAGTTATGTTGTATTTCAGCGCTAAGCTCACTAAGGTATCCACACGGGTAAGTTTATGACTTATGTATTTATGACCACTCTGGCCTGCCATAGTTGCTGCACAACGCCGTTGTCAATGAATTAAACTGCACGCTTAAACGGATTTCGTTTTAATAACAAACTTATACAATTACTTTAAAAACCCTCTTTCACAAATGCTTAACAACTTGCTGGAAAAAAAAAAGTGAATGGGAAATATGGTTCACTGAATCCGTGTTAAATTTTGAATATTACACAAACAACTTCACTGCAAATGCTAAAAGCTGCACTAAAACCATTGTTATATAACTAGTTCAAAAATACTTTTTTAAAACGTCAATGCCACATTAGGACAACTATTTTATACGTTATTTCAGAGCCATGCCTGTACGTATAAAGTTCTTAAGCGACTGGTGCACGTCATGGATCTATTTATACTCCGAAAACGTGAATCTTGAAAAATCGTGCGTAAAGAATCTACAACAGTTGGCGTTCGTCTGCCATTTGACAGATCTCTCTGAGTGACAGTGAAAATTAATATATACAAACACACAGGTTTTAATGTCTTAAACCGCCTCAAACTTTCTAAAAAAAGATTTAGAAGCGGGGACTCCAGCGAAGCAATTTTGTAGAATTAATTAACAAAAACAAAGATTACACCAACTCCCATGTATACTGCATTAACAACCAAACCAGTCTACACTGCACACAAGCTCCGCATCTGCAGACAACAGCATGGAGTAATGGTACCACCCCAAAATAAATAAAACAACATCACAGACATGCTAGTGGTAACGTGAACAATGTCAATTAATTTTAAAGTAGAGGCAGAGTTCTTGAAAACTGCAATATATGTCGTAATGACATAGGAAAGCACCGAGAGACAAGTAGCTTTCTTCAAAGATGAGCAAAAATAATGCACCCATTAAATGACCTAAAAGCAATGCTCTACAAAATATGTCAGCGATTAACAAGAGTTGTGATACAGTGGATCCCAGCTCATTACAACTTCCATGGCAACACAAAGGCTAACAGATTGGCAAAGTAAGGTGGGAAGCTACCTCACTCTGATAACACGCAGAACTGGTGAAAAGGCCAGGAGGTTTATCAGCAGCAGATAAAAGGAACAACTGGACAACAGAGCATCCCGGCCACTAAGAAAATTATGCACATTACAAGCTTAACATAAGTGAGCAAGTGGTGATCTTCAGACTCCACACAGGCAGATTAAGATACAATCTATTACTCAAACTAAAGGTTACACTTCACTGCTGATTGGTATAAATGTGGCACTGATGAAATGACCGCTGAATATCTGCTGTAAAATTACCAACACATGAGAAGCAGAGAAAGCACAAATAGCCGTTGCCGGTACCATTCCTGAGCAAATTCTATGGAGACACCAACCTCAGGCTAACTACTACTAGTGGTCCTTTAGACGCGTTCATGTTGATGCTTGAAAGTTTACGGCGAAAAGATCATAGGGCTGCAAGTCTTGATTATTCTTTGGGCACACTTCAGTTCCGTCCTTGAGGTACCACTTGCCTCGGCTTTTGCTTCTATCTTTCTTCTCCGAGTTATTTTGGCTTCTGCACTCTTCTCTTTCCAAGTCCCATGGGTTCTAACGTGTTATACTTGTTCCCACTATCATCATGAGCCTAGTGGCTAATGGCATTTGTTTTTATAAACATCATTTCCCTTTTCGCTCCATATGGAGCATAAAGCAGCTTTTTTAAAAGAAGCCTACACTGAAGTATTCATAGTCTCTTGCAGCTGTGGTTTCTGTAGAAATATATTTTCCATTATGAAGTTGAAAGTCCCATGTATAACCTCATATTAGTCGCCTCCTACAACAGTAGTCCTATTCTTTCTTGTCTCTTTACAGACTCATAGGAAACTACCGGGGATACTTGTTTAGCAGTGTCACATAAACATTTGGTCGATCTCTTTTCCTCTCCGGCAGTATTTATTTACTTTTTTGTACTAAATTTCTGTGGTCGCCCTTTTCTTTCTCTGCTATCAAGAAGATATTTTGTACTTTCATATCATCTTACACTCCTCTCGGTGATAATTCGTCATGAACCCACATGTGCCCGGTCAGCGACCGAGCGTTGGGTTTACCTAAGGCGTGCCGGACGATAAATTACCCGTCTGTGGACAGATTACAGACACGCACTTATCAGTCGGACACACCTGAGCGGACATGTTGTAATAGTCCGGACAGATGTAAGAAGGTATTTGCAAACATTGCCAAGAGAGGATCGGATGTTTCCATTCCATATTTGAGAGACGTGAACTCTGCAGGAACGCGCAGATATTTCCATGAGGAAATAATTTGAATTACCCCACAAAACACGCATGTTTGAAACGATTGGCAGACATTCGGAATGAAAGCACAACACCCCTTCCGACTGGAGCCCTGCTTAACACCGTAATAAACATATGCGGGGAAAAACAGGCAATATAACCTGACACTTTAGCCAGAGTAGAACACTGTGAAAATTCACTCGCGCCAAGAAAATAACCAGACCTTGCCAGAGTAAAGACTAAAATCAGCTTTCATTTATCAGACCGCACCTTGTTTGAGCATTCTCGGGACGTAATAGCCCCCCAAAAAAAACTCTACCAAACCAGAATCTGAGGGAACTGAAACACAAGTCAAAGTGGGAACTTATTGTTAAAGTAATAACACCCCAGACCAAGTGTAAGAAGCCTCTACAAGTGCCTTTATTTCTCTGAGCCAGCAGTCTGTGAGCCTAAAGATTGGCTTGGTGGTACCAGTTGAGGGTACTATCTCTGGAACAAGTGAGGGTATAAGTGGCCTGAAGTTGACGCTAGACACCATCACCAGACGGGTCTTAGAGGCGCAGGACCAACTTTGCAGATACTCCCTGATTCTACTTGGAACGTGTTGCAACTCTTAAATCTTGACCAGGAACGTTAGCAATCCAGTCACCTATCTGCGAAAAATCAAAACACCAGTGGGAGCAGAAACCTCATTGGCAGCTAAGTAGTCATATAAAAGCTGCCAAGTGAAACTTCCCCTTATACAATTTCCCATTAACATCATATGATGATGATCAATTTTTGTTAAAGAATATTCAATTTTTAATAACTATTAAAACCTAAGTCATTATTAAATTTGTTATTTATATCTATCCAAATTTAAAGTTGATGTAATCATTTTGAATGTGTTGTATCCGTATGTCTCAGACAATTTCTTAAATACACTCAATCAGGGCTACTAAATAATAATAAGAGGAAATTCGCTGAATTAAATCAGATGTGGGGTTGAACGAGCTATTATAAGATTACATAATCCTTCACAAAAGTTTTCGGCAGATCCTAGAGTTAACGTGCTCGTCCAATGCAACATTGTTCTTGCTTTTCTTAATAGCTTGCGAATACTACCTTGAGGTAGAAGCATCATTATCCTTCTATCTACAACTCTGCCAAGAGTAATCTTGTGCAAAGGTAGACATCGTAATAAACAAATGCTGGGGAAGACAGCTGGGGGCTTGAACAAGCTATTATAAGATTACATAATCCTTCACAAAAGTTGTCGGCAGATCCTAGAGTTAACGTGCTCAGCCAATGCAGCAATGTTCTCGCTTTTCTGAATATCTTGTGAAAATTCCCTTGAGGGATAAGCATCATTATCCTTCTATCTACAACTCTGCCAAGAGTAATCTTGTGCAAAGGTAGACACCTTTGAAGACCCACATCAGTTACTCTTGAGTTTTGACCGCTATTGGACCACTACTGCAGAGCAAAGGAGAGGCAACCCGTGACTAGCAGTTTTATATGTTATTAGAAAACCATTGGAAGATGCTTAAGTCACCTATGTGTCACTCCGAACATACTATAATAAAACAATATACAAATCTACTTTTGATCTCTCCGCCCGTAAGGGGGAAAGTCCACCTACTAAATGAACATTTCGTCCAAAATACTGGTTACAGAAGACATCGCATAACACAGTATAACCTACATAACTTGATGTTATTATCTCCACGGAAATACAAGGTTCTATCGGGCATATATTTATCGTGAACTTCAGTGATAATCCAAGTAAAATTTTAAAACACTACATACACACTATCTTAGTCGGACTTGTATTCACTTTTAACCCGTTTTAAGGTGCCTCCAGTTAACACTGAGGCCGTGTTTCAATTGGGACCCTGTTTAAATATATTTCTTGACACCAGCCCACCCCACCGCTTGCGCTCGTTAAAAATAGACTAAACAGGCAGGTGATATTACCTACACGGTCTGACAAGGTGACCCATGTCTATTCAATAAATGAAGTCACTGCTTTATTAGTTTTGCTTTAAGATCGTTTAAAAAAAACGATATTCATGACTAAAATATTCGCCTGGTATAAACTGAGATGTATAAAGCGCACATACACACTCAACGGTGCCCGAGGGGGGGGGGGGGGGGGGAAGAGAGAAGAGGAAGTATGATGTAATAAGATATACGCACGTGACATGAACAGAACAGCAAAAGCAAATCTGGTTGTGGCATAGTGATGGTTTATTAAAAAGGTGAACGAAGAAAAATACTAAGCAGATTCCCTCGGTTCCTTCAACGTGGAAGGAAACTGGAGGTTAAATATGGCATTTTTCTGGGTCGTGCTGTTAATGGGAATAGATAAGGTATGACAAGGGCGAAGGAATGAAACAGTATTATAGACAAGAGGGTGGGACAAGGTTAGAAAGTGGGCGAGATAGAGAGAGACAGTGACACAATGAGAGAGGCAAGAAAAAATGAAGGGGGCAGGCAGGGACTGTCATGGGTTGCCTACCCTTAACTCTGCAGTAGTGATTACAGTGGCCAAAACTCAAGAGTAACTAATGTAGGTCTTCAAAGGTGTCTACCTTCGCACAAGATTACTCTTGGCAGAGTTGTAGATAGAAGAATAATGATGCTTCTACCTCAAAGTAGTCCTCACAAGATATTCAGAAAAGCGAGAACAATGCTGCATGAGGCTGAGCAAAAGTTAACTCTAATATCTGCCATCAACTTTTGTGAACGATAGGGTTTTCTAACAATTCGTTAGCTCCTTCAAGCCCCCAGTTGAGTAAGTCAGCGAAATTCCTCTTTTTATTATTGTATAGCTCTGTTTAAGTGTATTTAAGAAATGGTCTGAGACATACGGTTGTAGTACATTCAAAATGATTAAATCAACTTTAGATTTGTCTTTATACAAGTAACAAATTTAATAATCAATTATGTTTTAACAGTTATAAAAATGAATAATTCCTTATAGAAAAGTTATCATCACTGGGTGATGTTATGGCGTTAAAAAATTGGATAGTTCACTTGGCAGCTTTTATGTTTCTACTTAGCTGCCAATGAGTTTCTGCTCCAGCTGATGTTTGGGTCTTTGCAGATAGATGACTGGATCACACTCGTCACTGGTCAAGTTTGAAAGTTGTAGCACGTTCCAAGAAGTGTCATGGAGTAACTACCAAGCTGGTCCCGCGTCTCTAAGACCCGTCTGATGATGGTGTCTAGCGTCGACTTCAGGCCACTTATACCCTCACTTGTTCCAGAGATAGTACCCTCAACTGGTACCACCAAGCCAATCTTTAGGCTCACAGACTGCTGGCTCAGAGAAATAGTTTAAGGCAGCTTGACGATGCCTCTTACACGTGGTCTGGGGTGTTGTTATTTTAGCAATAAGTTCCCACTTTGACTTTGTGTTACAGTTTCCTCAGATTCCGGTTTTCCGTGTTAAAATGGTAGAGTTTTCCTGGGCTATAAGTCCTCAAGATGCTCAAACAAGGTCCGGTCTGGTAAATGAAATCTGCTGCTATTCTTAACTCTGGCAAGGTCTGGTTGTCTTCTTGGCGCGAGGTGAATTTTCACAGTGTTCTAAACTGACTAAAGTGTCAGGTTATATTACACTACCTTTTTCCCCCCCCCCCCCCCCCCAGTACTTTGTTACGATTTAGGTAGGGTCCAATCGGGAATTTTGTTCTTCCTATGTTTTGAATGCCCTTCAATCGTTTCAAAACCTGTGTGTTTTAGTGGGGTAATTCAAAATATTTCCACTAGAAAGTTTCTGTGCGTTAATGCAAAGGTCATGTCTTCCAAATTTGGAAGTGAGATTTCCGTACTTTTCTCGACAGTGATTACAAATAACTTCTTACTTTTATCTCAAGTAATATCTTCGTAATAATTCTGCCGGAAGCTTATTGCAACATTCCGACTGTCAAGTGCGTGTCTGTAATCTGTCCGCAAGCGGATGATTTATCGCCCGACACGCCTTAGGTAACCACCACGCTCGGTCACAATACGAAAACTGACCAGCCCATCTGGACTTTTACCTGTGCCTAATCTTAGCAAAGCCGAGAAGCTTAAAGCAACATGACGAATTATCACCGAAGGGAGTGTACAATTGATTAGAAAATAGCTAATATCTGCTTGATAGCAGAGAAAGAAATGTGCCGACCACGGAAATTTCACGTAATCAGTACGCACAACAAATTTAACTGAATACGGCCGGAGAGGACAAGAGATCGACCCAAAAATTATGTGACAGGGACAAAAGGATACAATGAGAGCGAAAAGAAAAATGGGGTGAGGGAAAGATAAAAAAGGGAAGGGGGGGTGGGGTGAGAGAATTAGAAAGCCACAATGAGAAAGACAAGAAAATAAAAGAGTCAAAACAAGGACACAATGATAAAGACAAGAAGGGGGAAGGGAAAAGAATACAATGAGAAGTACAAGACATGTTGAGGCAAGGGAACAAACAGAAAGTCAAAGAATGTGACGAAGAGAGAGAGAGAGAGAGAGAGAGAGAGAGAGAGAGAGAGAGAGAGAGAGAGAGAGAGAGAGAGGTGTTATGAAAAAAATTCTAGTGAGTGAAATGATAATGTAATCTGAGAGGAAAGGACAGACTGAAGTAACAGAGGAGGTGATAAGTTAATTATAATAATGGATAAGTTCAGTCGAATAAACGTCAGTTAAACAACAACTGCGGTGATCATATTGCAAACACTTCAGCACGAACAGTCAAAAACAGCACTAAGAATCGCCGACAGCAACAGCGACAAATGGCTAGACAAATACCGTAAAACAGCTACACCAATAACTGCACTGTACAAATGTCAGCTGTGTGCTGTTCATATACACGGACGCTTGCACACGCGCATGCAGAGACAGAGAGAGAGAGGGATGAGAGAGAAAGATGAGAGAGAGAGAGATGCATCCATTAACACCCAAATGCGACAAGTACGATAACTATCACTGAACCGTGCAATATCTTACTACGGGGCACGTCACAATAGGGAAAATGCATAAAAAATTAAACGAAGATAGCCACTTAACAGCCATTAACGACGTCTCTTCTCACATGATCGAGAATCCCCCGCTGTGACTGACTAGGATTTGCTTACTTGCTTACTTAGTCGTTCCTCTTCTATCACGCGGTGTGGTTTGACTAGTTTTGCGAAAACCTCAAAAGTGGCTCTAGCTATGACTAATTGTGGCCACATGATGGTGAGAGGGTCTCTAGGAAAGAAACTGACGCCGTAGATGGCAACAAAGAAGAAAATGCAGAAATAAAATACATGTATTCAAGTTGTCATGTTTGCAGGGAAGAAAATGCAGCGTAAACTATGCGTATTAAAGTTGTGTTTACAGGGAAGAAAAATGTATCCACAAAATACAACGTATTCAAGTTGTGATTACAGGGAGGAAATATATCCATAAAATACAAAGTATTCAAGTTGTGCTTACAGTGAATAAAATGTATCCACAAAATACAACGTATTCAAGTTGTGATTACAGGGAGGAAAATATATCCATAAAATACAACGTATTCAAGTTGTGCTTACAGGGAAGAAAATGTATCCACAAAATACAACGTACTCAAGTTGTGCTTACTGGGAAGAAAATGTATCCATAAATTACAGCGTATTTATGTTGTGCTAACAGGGAAGAAAATATATTCATAAAATACATGTATAGGCCTACAAGGTGTTGTGTTTGCAGGGAAGAAAAGTATTAGTAAAATGCACGTATTCACGATGCAGTGATTACGATGAAGAAAATATATATCCATGAAATACACGTATTCACGTTGTCGTGATTACAATGAAGAAAATATATCCATCAAATACACGTATTCACGTTGCCGTTATTATAATGAAGAGAATATATCTATAAAATACACGTATTCACGTTGTCGTGATTACGATGAAGAAAATATATCCATAAAATACACGTATTCACGTTGTCTTGATTACAATGAAGAAAATAAACCCATAAAACACAACGTATTCAAATTCTCATGCTTACAGAGAAGAAAATATATCCATAAAATATACATATTTAAGTTGTCATGCTTACAAGGAAGAACATATATCCATAAAATATACGTATTCAAGATGGCGTGATTATATGGGAAAACAATGTATTCATAAAATACACGTATTCAAGTTGACGTGGTTAAACTGACTTGAAGATAGTGAACATGAATCTATGAATGAAATAATAAAATGAATTCATGGATAAATGAATCAATCTTTGATCTGAATTTACAACTTTTGGCCATTTCACGATGGTACCTAATTACACATACTCGTGTACACATACAATTACACACGCCCACATATACTTATACTAACTACCTAAACGCACAAACAAAACAGCACTGCACATTTACATACATCATACAAGCAGAAACATACATGCAAGGATACAAAAAATTCATTTTATTTCACACTTATGAATATACGGCGGTCGGAGTGGCTAAAAGGTATGGGACGCCTCGAGTTCTAGAGGTACCGGGTTCGATTCCCAGTTGAGGTAATATAATTTTTGGAAATTTTTTTTGCAGAACCAGTGGTCCTGATGATGTCATACTCCCCCCTGATCTCCTGGGTAGTGAGATCGGATGCCTAGCCTTCTCGGATAAGGGCAAAAAAATAGGAGGTCCCGTGTGCAAGTTACCCACGTTAAAAATCCCACGGCAGTTGGAAGTCGTTAAGAGTAGGCCTATCAGGCCGCTGCCCTGGTAAAATTTAATAATTAGAAACCTACCCATCAAATATATTTATAGAATGTGTGATTTCTATATGCACACACTGGGATTCTCGCCGGTGCTACGGAGTTCGTGCATTGTGCTGAGATCCTCATTGTGTGATCTAAGGGAATAGATCGGAGCACTGATGGAGTAGTCCGTATGCAATGAAAATAGTCCTTAAAACCAAACCAAACGTAACGAAACTTAAAAATATACACAACAGACATACAAGCACAAATCATTGTGTGCACTATGTTAACATACACAAGAACTGTACACGCAAAAGATAAGGCTGAAGGTGACGGGTTTAACTGTAAGTACTGATACGGCCATGGCTGGAAGATTTGACTGTTGGATGAAGGAAATTAAATGACTTTAAAAAACATACATACACACATACATAAGTAAAGGAAAGAGCGAGAAATACAACAAGACAGAAGGTGACATGAAAGTGAAGTGCATAGATATGACACGTGCGCTGCAGGCGACACATATTCACGTGGATGACAAGATACAAGGTCCGTTAAGCGTTAAACCGACTGGAGAAAAATGAAAATGTATTTTATTTTTAAAAAATAATAAAGAAAAGAGTAAAAGCGTTATTCGGCCAGGCAATTAACCTCAGGACGCCATTTATGAAAAGGCAAAAATTTACTTGCCTAGACAGTCAGGTATGCCGGCAAATAGAAGATAAATAGAATCACAGACTGCCCTGACAAAGCGAACCTGAACATGAATATCAAATGATATGGTCCAGTGAGGTAACCTGCACGTCTTTTTCCAGCTAATTAACTGCATGACATTTAAACTTGGCGTTATAATTTTCCTATTAACAGGTTTCTCTGCGGTGCACTTCTGTGTCACATACCCTGTTATTATGAGTCGAAGACTTGAGAAACTGTTCACACGTTAGTAGTATATCTTTCTAAGTTTTTTTTATGTTTAATGTTGGCTTCTCATTTGTGTTGCTAATTGTTATAGTTTTTGTCTTCTTACCATTGATGTCCAGTTAATGCTCATGGGTGTAGTTCTCGGGAGCTTCTGAGGGACATAGAAACGAATAGGACTACGTTCAGGTAACCATTCAGGTAGACCTGCAGCGGAGCGTCTGATTGGCAGAGTGGTTAGAGCGCAGGCCTCTCGCGGCAAAGGTACCGGGTTCGAAACACGGTGGCGTTACGCGCCAATCTACCCAGCTGTAAACTGGTACCTGACTCTGCTCTTGAGATAGGGAAGGCAAAGGCAGCGAGGACGGGAGGAGCAGGTCATTCCCATTTCTCGAAGCTGGACCTCGTATAGTGAAGTTTAACACTCCACTCTCCTATGACAGTATCTTCTATAGGACTACCTTTACCGGGTTTTAAACCCGGTAACTTTGCCTCTAAACCACTATGCTACCCGAAGCTCTAGTTCTACAGCAGTGGTTCTCGACGTGGGCCATATCCCCCCAGGGAGTCGTGCCATATTTCTAGGGGGCCACAGTAAGACGATAAAGTACCTCTTCCCAGCTAACAGCAACAAAGAGGGGGACCACAGCGGTAAATGAGGCTCAGAAGGGAGCCATGAGCAAAAAAAAAGTTGAGAACCACTGCTCTAGAGCCCCGATCGTCTGCCATAGTCCATCGGTAATCAAGTCACCGCTCTAATTTAATGTCCGCATGGATCACGTCATCACAGACGCAAAATGAACAGTCCAGTGGCCAAATAGAATACGTGCTAATGACCACTGTGCCCCCGTGTCATTTCCGTGGGGGTTTCTGAGGAGCAGCCAGGGAAAGAATAGGCCTACTGCAACCTCAGGCATGTTGTATAAGGCAACTAATATGAGGTTGTACGAGGGGCGTTCAGAAAGTAATGCACCACGTCGTTTTTCTCAGCTAATAATGAAGTCAGAAGCATGAAATTTTGCACCCTTCAAATATGGCATGTGCCAATTGTGTGCACCAAATTGCACCGCAAACGACCAAATAATACGGCTGCCCTAAACCGTTGAAATGGAGCGTGTTAGCAACTTGCGTTGTAAACAGCGAATTGTGATAGAATTTCTCGTTGCAGAGAAGGAAACTGTTGTGAATATTCACAAGCGTCTATGTGATGTGTATGGAAGTTTTGCAGTCGACAGGAGTACAGTCAGTTGCTGGGTTCAGAGAATCAAAGAATCAGGAAGTGGAGATACGGAGCTGCTTGATCGGCCGCGCTGTGGACGTCCTGCCACAGCCACCAACGCAGAAATGTGGAAATGCGCTGAGGGCATTATTCTTACTGATAGGCGAATCACTACTCAACAATTGGCCTTACAGCTGTCAGTCAGCATTGGTAGTGCAAATGCAGTTATAAAAACTCTCGGATTTTCTAAGGTTTGCGCAAGATGGGTTCCTCGAAGTCTCACAAATGACCACCGATTGCAAAGGAAAGCAATTTCTTCTGAATTGTTGGAGCGTTTCAATGCTGATGGAGAGAACTTTTTGGCTAAGATCGTTACAGGTGACGAAACCTTGGCATATCATTTTGAACCTGAGACAAAAAGACAGTCAATGGAGTGGCATCATCCGCAATCACCAAGAAGAAAGAAATTCAAGACAATTCATCCGGCTAGAAAGGTCATGATCACTGTCTTTTGGGACATTGAAGGTGTGATTCTCGTGAACGTTTTGCCAAGAGGAGAGACAGTCAATTCGCAAGCTTACATTAAGACATTGAAAAAACTCAATCATCGTTTTCGCAGAGTTCCAGCAGACCTGCTTCTCCTTCACGACAATGCGCGCCCTCCCACAAGTCTGGCAACACGGGAAGCAATCACCAAATTGGGTTGGACTGTACTACCCCATCCACCCTATACTCCCGATTTGGCACCCTCTGATTTTCATCTATTTGGTCCACTTAAAGATGCACTCCGTGGGACAAGGTTTGAAGATGATGAAGGAGTGATTCATGCAGCGAAGAAATGACTACATGATCAAGACAAAATCTGGTACGGGCTAGGAATACATGCACTTGTTTCGCGCTGGCATAAAGCCGTACAAGTTGATGGGGATTATGTTGAATAATACCGATGTTTACATGACATATCCATGTATATTGTGTATAAATTTCATGCTTTTTTAATAAACAGCTCCTGAGAAAAACGATGTGGTGCATTACTTTCTGAACGCCCCTCGTACATGAGGCTGGCAACATCATCACGTAAATCAAATTACAACAGAAACCACGGCTACAACATCATGTGACGGCTTGGTGCAGGCTTCCTGTATGAGGACCAGCTACAGTGGTAGTCCCATGAAACGTAAGGAACGCAAAGGAAAATGACAACGCTGATCAGTATATATTACTTTGAGCCCAGAGATCGGGGGCACATGCTGGTGAAGGGGTATACGTAGAAACGGGATGGTACATACAAACTTGACAGAGGTGACACTATGTGGACTGTAAAGTCTTATGAAAGCCCACTCGCTGATGACATACAATTATGAAAATGTAGCACAACTTTGTTTGCCAGGACACAGTGACACTATAGCGTTTATGCCCAGGTACATACACACTTTTTCAGATGAAGACACAACTCGTACATGGAGCGTGAAGTATTACGAAGAAGCTTCGGTAACGAGACACAATTGTGAAGTCACTGAAGCTTGGACATATAGTATACAATGTTACGCCCCACATTTAAGGAATATGACACAGTGCGCCTTCAATAGATTTAACGGCCTGTACACTCATCGCCGTTAAATAACTTTAAATTACCACACAAACACATAAACAAGCACACGCATGAACACACATAAGACACAATTAAAGTTATCTAGTTCTAAGGCCAGAGTTTATAGACTTAAATGTCCTTAGTCATTCATATAGCGGAATCAAGAACAGAAATGGAACTGCCAAAGCTACTTTTAACAACATGAGGCAAATAGTAATATCTAAATACATTTTTTTTAAAATACTATCACTGAAACAAACAGCTTACAGATTAAAACAGAGTATCATCAAGTATTATATATACTATTCTTTACTCCATGGTATCGAAATATGGATAATAAACAATCATTTAGAAGAAAGAACTGAGTACCTTGAGATGTGGATATATAAAAGAATGAGGAGCACGCATCTCACGATAAGAGAAGAAAACAAATAAAGAGGTCATAGCAAAGCTAGGACTGAAAAAAGAATTAATGAAGCAGATCAAAGCTAGACAGCTAAAATATTTTGGTCACATAAAAAGACATAACACCTTACTGAAGACCATAATGAAAGGAAGAAATGAAGGCAAAAGCGTAAGAGGAAGACAGCGCTATAAGTGGGAAGATAACATAAGACAAGAGATGGACAGCAATGAGTCTATCAGCGTATATGTCGTAGATTTTATCATATAGGTAATAGATGTTTATAGCCCTGTCTGAGCAGAGGTGATAGTGATGACAATGTGAAAGTAAGGGGTAAGAAATAGTTTTATCACGAGGTGATCGTGTAAGAGAAAGGACAGTCTCTGGATAGAATAATTTATCTAATCCAACCTATCTGGACGACCAACTTTTAAATCAGACTCACTTTCTCTCCTTGTATGAAAATACAAATTACACTACACTCAACTGCACACAATTATGTGACAAATACGCACGAACGTGAAAACAAACAATGAATAACAAATAGTGGATAAGGGTTGACCGACACGATAACTAAAGGTTTAATAAAGTTTATTATCAATAAAAGATCACAACAATAAGCATACACATCACTAGATTATGGTTTATAGACAAAATTGCAAAGAAGAAATTAATCAAATAGGTTCTCCCCCTCTGGTAAAGGGAAAGAAAGGACGATCCCAACCGAGGTTAATTAACCCAAAAGATCAAAAGTTAACAATAATTTATGAAATAGTCAGTATGGGAAACGAAGAGGTTCCTAATGTAATCTAACCCGTGACTACTCAGATTAGTGAGGTAAAACAAGAAAGAAGAAACCACATAAGTATATGATGTTAACCAAAGACATAAGTTTCTTTCTCCGTTCATTCAATTCACACCCATTCAGTGGCCACTTTCAGACTTATGCTTACCCCAGTAGTTGTCGCAGGCATTCCAAAGAAATACACTAATAAGCATTACGATTATTAAGTGTCAAATTTAAGTTTTGCCAAATCCAGCCCCAGACTCGCCGTAGTTGCTGACTGCACATTTCACAGGAGTCGCTAGAGTCGGTGATTTAATTTGTCCTGGATACAATAAGTTATCTATGCCTTCAGTTGGTGGGAGTAAGGTTCATGCGTGGTGATCGCCGACGTAGGATGAATAGAACACATATATTTCCTATGTTGTTTAGCCTAAGGTGGCTGAAACGCTAGTTTAAGTTACACAAATGTTGCTGACAATATATGTTGCCCCAGCTGGCTGCTGAGATTTATAAAAAATGAAATCTGGTAATAGTTCTGGTCCAGTTAATATTATAATTATTGTTCTAGTTTGGTCTCTCTCATAAAATGAAGAAGAATGGACCGCACAGGTCATAGCCCGAAGACTCAACAATATTATAAAGTTTCTGGTTGCTTAAACAATTATAAGACAATAAGAACTCAAGTTCATATGGTCGTAAGTCCGCTAGTACGCAGGTTTGATCAGCCTAAATTTTAGGAAAGAAAATATGAAAATTTAACCAAATTATCAATATCATATCTAACACGAATTAAACTAGGACCTGTTCACCACTCCGTTATAAATTAGATTTCAAACACACGGGTCTAGCTTTACCTATCGGTTTTTAACGCGTGGTATGAACGCTAGTCATTTTTTTTTAAAATTACATAAAATGGATAGAAGTAAATAATATATACCGTCAGTAGACAGTTATTTAATGTACATATGTACTAGTCAATTTAAAACATCCCTTACTGGGAAATAGCGAGTAATTAAATTTACTTTACGGCTGAAAAAGATTTAGCTATAAGTTATTTAATTAGCACAGAAAATCTCAGTGAAAATATAATGAAAACTTTAAACACACTAAATCCCTGAAAGGCTAGTATATAAATTACCGCAATCAGAAAAATTAAACACTCCACGAAAATCTAATAATTTTCACCGTGAAATCTAAGATAACGAGCTAGTGAATTTCAGATGGATTTCTGGCAACTGATCATGGCTATCGGAGAGACATGGTATATATCCGTAAATTCCGTTCTATCGCTCTTTAATGCAAAAGTCACACCCACTGCCAGAACCGGGCCCATTTGCCGTTCGCTTCTTGAATGAAAGGAAATTTTACCACCTCTGCCACGTCTCAAACTAGTAAGTTTAATTACACTGAAAATGTAACACTCCAATAGACGTCTCATACTGATCGCCCCCTTCGTTCTTCAAAGAAACTAGTTAACGCCTTACCGCTCACTTCGCTCTGTTTCACATAGCGCTTAATTGCCAGATGGCTCTCGTGTTAATTGCGATCGTGAATCTGGCGTTCTTGAAGCAAAAAATATAAAACCTAAATGGGGAGGGGCAAAAGTGGACGGTCAAATGCTGCACTATTTCTCTTATGTGACAGTATACCATAACGATAAAAGACAGAAGACTTTGAGGATCCATTGAAGCCAACCGTTGACGTGGAGATGGCAGATGACGATGATAACAAATTACGATACACTGTTTCGTTAGGTCTGTGGCCCGGTGTATCCGATATCAAAAGGCATTTACAGCATGTTAGCCTTCCATAATCTTTGGCTGTCCTCGGCCTGCATGGTGGTTTAAATTCGATATCCCTTCTCCTTGATGACTTGCCACCCAAGGCTTACAACTCTTGACTGCCCTTAACATTCTAGTTCTAGGACGCCAGAGACTCGCCCTTCTGCAGCTAGTATTAAGTCACGCACGAATATGCCAGGAGCGGTACTCTTACTGTCAGATGCTATCTGGAAAGCACACGCTGGAAGCATTTAAACGGAGTTGACAGCTCATCCTCAACTCTACTCCAATGAACCTCTGATACTTATAAATGAATGTCCAACATTGCTGGAAGAGAGCTTCGACGTAAGAGGAACAGAGAATGCGGTTATGGCCGTCACCAGTACCAATGACAGCAAATATTCTATGGAGCTCTCCCATGAAGAACCATCTTTAGTGTCCCCCGACTGTGCCCAACAGGACTCGCGAAAGAAGTCTTCTTCAAGAGGGAATACTGCGAGGTAGCGCTCAATGAACAGATGGAGGAATCGACAACACTTAAACTTAATATTCGCCTGCATTTTAAGGAACAAATATATAAGGATAATTCAGAATATCAAAGAAAATAAAAGTTGAATTGTCGGCCAACAATGCTTACTCCGGCAAAACAAAAAGGAAAACCGCATAAACGGATTTTTTTTATTTTTAAAACATGGGGGGTAATTATTATTTCATACAAAACCATTAGTCTTACAGAAGATTACTACTTTACATGAATAGTATAATTTGGTAATGTGTTTGTTCCCTCATTTTTCCAGGATTAATTGATTTCTACTTTCATGTATATTAAAAGTACAGCTGTAGGGTTCCCTTATTTCAGCTACTACAGCTTTTCGTGTTTTACTGCCTGTTCGTCTACCTGCAGACTGGCCTGATTACAGCCTTCAGTACTTACCGTACATTATCTTTGTTTATTGCTTGTAGTGTTTGATATGTACAGCAACTGCATAATGCACAGCAATATATCTTCTTACTTTAAATAGAGATTACGATACTGTGAACAGTGTCTCTTCCTCGTTCCTTATGTGTTAAATGTATTTGTTCCTTTCTCTCTCTTCTTCTTCCCTCTAGTATCGGTTTTTGCAGTTTTAAAAACAATTAGTTTTGCCGCACGATATGTCGTCTATACCAGGGATCGGCATAAAGTAGATCCCGTTATACCGGTAGATCACATGGGATGATTTGATAGATCTCTAGGTGACAATGAGAAAATCATGTGAAGCTAGAAAAATGTCGGGACTAACCCTCTCCAACTGGCATTTCAAAGATTAAAGGTATTCTATCCTCATTCCTAATGAAAAAAGCACGAACTAGCTTCCAAGAAAGTACCTTTACTCGTGGCCAGTATAAGACAGGAACGTGATGTTTTCACTGAAGTGAACATTCGGTACAATATCATTTCATTTTGATTGTTCACAGCTCTGTTTAGAGAAGTGCAGGAAGTAGATCGCCTGGCAGATATAAAAGTTACACATATACGGCACTTGTTCCACATAGCACTGCAGCAGAGGTCCTAATGACAGAGGAAAGCACCGAGAAACAAGCTGCTGTCTTTACAGATACACTGTCAGTAATTTCAACACTGAAGAGCCAGAACAATGCAGTTCTGGATGATTTAAGAGTAGTGCTCCATAAACTGAGCCACCAAGTCAAACGAGTTATAGTACAGTGGATCCCATCTCATTGCAACATCTCCGGCAATGAAGAAGCTGACAGACTGGAAAATGAAGGTGGAAAGCAAGTATAACTTTTGAAAAGGCAAAGAGTTTTATCAGAAGTAGATACAGGAACAACAAATGGGAAGCAGAACATCCAGGCCACACACAAAAATGGTGCATATTACCAGCTTGTCGTGAAATATTCTAATCCACATATATAAATTAAAAAGTAAATGTAAAGCCTAACAAATAAATTCAATAAAAGGAAAGAAGAAATGGTAAAGAACAGTGCTGTCACAATGACTGTACTCGAAATCCCCCTTGTTTTCTCCAGCGTCTGCAAATTGTAACGTTTCACGTTGATAGTAAAAGCCTACTGCTTCAATACCCGCTTTCTACGATAAAACATGTGCTGCATTTCTAAGAAAAACCTTGAGATACGCAAGTTGACCTAGATTTAAAATTCCATTCATGTCATTTTATACACTACGTTACCAAAAAAACAAAAGACAGATGGACTAAAGATAGAAAGAAAGGGAGAGGCTGAAAGCCGGGACGCATGCAACACTAAACACGCGTCTCGCTATACAATTACTACCATCACGCGTGTAAGGCCACAAGCACTAGCTTTTTTTCAAATCGACAGTGATAAAAAACACTATACACACGAGTTAGTTTTTAAAAAAACTTACAAAACGCTTATTAGGAATCATGACATTCTACTGTTTTATGTCTAAAATCCTGACATTAGTCTGACAGTACAGCAGGACAGGTGGCGGTTCTAAACATAAAAAATATAAAAAAACTACACGACTATCCTAGAAAAAGCATATTTTGAACGCAGCCACTTAGCTCCTTTAAATTTGTATATTTGGGTTCCTTAGGACTTGCTGACAAAGAATATGTTAAGTGTTACGCAAATAGTCTAGGAATTACCAATTTATAGCCAAAAGAAATAGTGAGGGATGTCAGACAACACCCAAATCAGAATCGCTCAGTGGCAGATTTTCACCCCACCATTGTACGGGAAATGGGTCTCCATGTTAAATCCGATTTGATTGGAGCGCAATAAATGTAAGGCTAAACACGATTAGTCGGACTATAAATACTACTTCTTTGTTGTTAGGGGAAACGTGAGTAGGAGTACTTTTTTTTGGAAAAGCTGTGTAAACATGGCACGATTGGTTAGACCTGCCAATATAGTCAATTAGAGGCGTCAGGTCACCACCACATTTGCAAATAAACTTACTACAGAACCAGTGCGTTGAGCACCAGTGCATATTTTTCTAAATAAAAGCCTGGGACATCGGCAGATCGAAATTGTGTTATATTCAGTGCCAGTCAACGTAATTCTGTATTATTTCCATGAATTGTGGTAAGCTTGAAATATTTGATATCTTTTAATGAAAATTGAATGTAAATTGATAATTTATGTCTGTATATATGTGTGGTTCAGTAGCGAACATGAGGTAAAGCCTCTATAGTGCTCCAGCCTGAACAGAAGGTGTCGGAGGAAAGTGAAACTAAATGGAATTGCCAAACAGTACACTGACACCTATTTTATTGACTAGAAAGAAATAATGCTGGAATTGCAGAGGCGTAGTAAACCATTAGGGAGGAATATACTGGTGAAAATTGTTTCAGATGAAGATAGCAGTTGGCCTACCGCTCTGAACTCAGTGTTTGTTATGTATTGTGCTCAGTGTAGAAATAGAGTATAAATTAGTTCTGAAGTAGGAGGTACAACCTTCTTGTTTCAGGGACTGTGGTCCTAAAGTTATTGAGCAGCACCTGGTCAGAGCTTTGCTGAATCCAGAGGCGGACAGCATACTCCTTGGTCCATATAGCAAACAGTGAGGTGTCTCCAGAACACAGGGGAGCAATCGAGCAGAGGAGTCTTTTCCTGCCGCCATCACGAAAGATAAGCCTATGTGGCCAGCGGAGCTCAACATTATGTAACCCCATCTTAAACTGACATTGTATAAAAATAAGAGGGGAAATTAATTGTTTTAATGAACGGAACTGAGAACATCTCCAATACTAGTTCCAACAGAAACAAACACTTGAAGTCATGATGACAAATAACAACATAGCTTGAAAAAACAAAACCAGTATTACCTCATATTACTACTACACAACTGACACACATAGGATAATATTAATAAAATATGTCACTACAAGATTCATATTGATAAATTCTGTACATATAACTTGTAATTAAAATTGATTGTGATTCCTGGTTCACTTTGTATTTGAATCAGGACACATATATATTAGTGACAGTAATTAATACATATTTATATTTGAAATTTTACCAGTGCCTCATTTAAGAATAGTCTTATAGAGTGTTAAATGTGTGTGAGTGTCACAGTGTTGTCACGTGTGGTGGAATAAATTAAATTGTTTATCTGTCTGTTGTTGTTGTGACTTACACTTCATCATATACATACCCTAGACATTCAACGTAGTCATCACAATATTCCAGAATAATTCTCACTGAGGTATAAATATGTGGTAGCAAGTAAGGTCATCTGTAATACACTACCCTTATTAGATACAGATACCTTCACAGCTGATCTCAGTCAGTATACTAAGTCCCCTATAAATATTTATAATATCCCACTTTACCACATATATTGGGGTCTCGCTCCAGGGATATTGAACTTTCTCCTGTTATAGATATTGGGAATAATAAGAATTAAAAGGTATCCTTGGGTGGAAATAAATAAGGTTGAGCTCTCAGTGCCTGTAGTGTCCTTAGATAATTATTGAAAGATTGAATTGTTACATTTGTATGTTAGACAATGGCCGACTTGGCAAAATTTCGATCTGCTGCTGTACAGACTGCGAAAGAGTTAGGAATGGACGGGCAAATTATGATTGCTTATGTCACTGCTGAATGTGACAAATATATTGAACGGGAAGAAAGAAGATTAGAAAAAGAGGCCGAAAGAAAATTAGAATCGGAAAGATTGGCCGAAGATAAGAGAATAGAGGCTGAAAAAGAGATTAAGAGGTTGCAGATTGAGGCTGAGGCTAAGAGGTTGCAGATTGAGGCTGAAGCTAAGAGGTTGCAGATTGAGGCTGACAAAGAGGCTAAAGCATTGGAAGACAGGCTGCAGAAAGAGAAGAGAAGAAATTGGCTGCAGAAAGGGAAGCCGAGGAAAGAAGATTGACTGCAGAGAGGGAAGCAGAAAAGGAGGAGAAGAGATTACAAAGGGAACATGAGTTACGACTAAGGGAGTTTGAGTTTCAAGGCCATGCTCCTGAAAATGGTGCCAGTCCCTTTGCCTCTGATGCCACTGCTAGTCAGGGAGCCTCAACCTCAGCTATGAACTTTCATTTAGATCATTTTGTTGAGAAAAACGATGATATTGAGAGCTATCTAAATAGATATGAACTATTAGCTACCACATATGGGTTAGAGAGAGAAAGGTGGAGCTTAAAGTTATCTCAAGGTCTTCGTGGGGCAGCTTATGAAGTTTTTGCCAAAATAAGCAGAGGTGATCAGGAAAATTATGACATGCTAAAGCAGGCTCTTTTGTTAAGATATGAAAAGAACGCAGAATTTTATAGGAAAAAATTTAGGAATGCTAAACTACTGTCAGGTGAAACATATCACCAGTTCTCTGCACGGTTAGAGACGTACTTGGAGAAATGGACTTCTCTGGGGAAAACCCAAGATCTTAAGGAAATGGTCCTTATAGAACAATTAAGAGAGTCCATGGCTCCAGACCTGAGATAGTTTCTCATGGAACAAGGTGCAGAGAGGCTGGGTGAGTTGCTAAATGTTGCTGAAAGGTATCAAGCAGCTCAGGCAGAAGTATCAGGTAATAAAAAGAAACAGCTGGAAAATTTTAGGGCACCACAGAACTTTAATAAATTTGATCCTAGGGATCAAAACAAAGGTAAGCACCAGTTTGATAGGCCACGGTATGACAATAAAAATAAAACCCCACAATTCGATGAAAGGAAATATGATGAAAGAAAATCTTTCAACCAAGGGAACAGGTGGTGTAAAAATTGTAAGATGAACAATCATGACACTGACCGTTGCAGAAGGAACCCTATAGTTATGGCCACCCTTCAGGTCAGGTCGACCTCAAGACAGGAGGAGGATATTCTGTTAGATACCACTCCAGAAGAGATGAGGAAGGCACAGGCTGGGGATAAGACCCTTAAGCCTTGTTTTAGGAAATTGTCAACTTGTCATACAACTCCAGACAAGGGAGATTTTTACATGAAAAACAAGTTGATGTATAGGAAGACTGGAGCTAGATCCAAAGGTCAGGGACAGCTGGTACTTCCTAAAAGATATAGGGCAGAATTAATAAGGAGCCTACATGTGAAACCAGATGGGGACCATGAGAAAATAGGTACCATCATCCAAAAGGTGGCTCACAATTATTATTGGCCCAAGGCAAGATGGGACATTGAGAATTTTGTAGAAAGGTGTAGCATAGCACATGAGGGAACACCCACAAGTGGGAACATTGATCAAGACCTGGACACGCCACGGGGCAAAATTAGGCCTGATAATAGAAGGAAAAATAAATTTGATAAAGTGGACCAAAGGGAATGGGAAGCCCCTTTTCACGGACAAGCTTCACTTAATTGTTTTACAATGGCCACTATGCGGAGAGTGCAAAAAGATGTCTTACCCCAGGATAAGCCGAAAATCCCTCAATCGGACTTAAACAAACTGGAGGAAGAGGATGTAGAGAGGAAATCTCTCATCAAGAATTTTAAGTGGGGAGACAGCCCCAAGAGAAAAATTGGTAGCGGTCGTTTTGTGACTGATAATTCTGGGAAGAAAAATCATTACTATAGCGCTTCAAGTGGAAGAGACCATACCGGTGCATGGACAAATAGGTCCACAAAACTAAAGGTCCATATGTAACGCTGCTAAGAACGTGGACTGACGAAAAGGCAGAGGAAAACATTACATCCTCATATCAATATGTGAATGAGCTGACCACTCGTTTAAAAACTGGCTGGAAACTTGCCAATGAAAATTTGAAACAAGCCATGAAGAAACATGCTGCCTATTATAACCGGAAAGTTAAAGACAGAGATTTGGCTGTGGGAGAGAAGGTACTGCTTCTTCTCCCCGGTAGTCAGAATAAGTTACAAATTGGATGGCAAGGTCCATATACAGTTCTAGAGAAGGTGTCTAGAACAAATTATAAGATAGATAAGAAGGGGAAAGAAAAAATCTATCATGTGAATCTCCTGAAGAAATATTTGGAAAGAGAACATTTGGAAAGAGAACATCAGGAAGAGACACACTTGTTGACCTTGTCCATTGCCATGGAGATGAAAAAGGAACCACTTTCATCATTTGAATATCCATTACACCCCTGTGAGACAGCGGCACAGGTGAAAATCAGTACACATTTAACGAAAACTCAGAAAGAGAGAGTGCAACAGGTTCTAGATAATCATGCAGAGGTGTTAACAGACCGACCTGGGCATACAAACTTATTGGAATATGATATGAAACTGATAGACCCCACACCTGTCTGTATGAAACCATATTCGATTCCTTTTGCTAAGGAGAAAGCTTTGAATGAAGAGATAGACTATTTGTTGAAGGAAGGAATTATTTCACACAGTGAATCTTCGTATAGTTCCGGTGTTGTACTCTTAAGGAAGCCCTCTGGAGAATATAGACTCTGTATAGATTACAGGAGACTGAATGCTATTACAGAAGGACAGGTGGATCCATTGCCGGATACAAATCAGTTGTTTGCCAGGCTAAATAAAGCTAAATATTTCTCAAAAGTGGATCTGAGTAAAGGATACTATCAGATTCCAGTAAAACCTGAGATCAGACAAAATTGTTGGATGTAAACATTTCGGAGGAACGTAATGAATCCCTGAGTTGCCTCTTTGATTGAGGATATTCCGAATGTTTCATACAGGCTAATAAGCAGATTATGGGATCCACTACGAAAACTCTGCTATCACCAGGTATATGTTATCTCCTCATAACGTACATTTTGAGGAAAATCTAATGTTCTCTGGACATGTCATTGCGCAGACTCAGAGAAGAGAAATGGTGAATACGGGTTGTGAAGCAGCATTAAGACAAGCAGTCACACTTGCGGCTGTTCAGTAACATAACCGAAAAATATTATTGGTTGTAGAGGTCTGAGGCAGATTTCATGAGTAGTGCTTACTCTGAATGGACCCAACTACATAAAACCATGATAGCACAACAGCAGAGTAAAGTCAAGTTGACTTACATTTATCTATGTGTATATAGAATAAAGGACTGACATAAGATGTCTGTTTTAAGAGGGGAGATGTCGTGAAATATTCTAATCCACATATATAAATTAAAAAGTAAATGTAAAGCCTAACAAATAAATTCAATAAAAGGAAAGAAGAATGGTAAAGAACAGTGCTGTCACAATGACTGTACTCAAAATCCCCCTTTTTTTCTCCAGCGTCTGCAAATTGTAACGTTTCACGTTGATAGTGCCCAATGGGCTGATCACCCGTTGGCTTGTCACACCGATTACGGAAACAACGGCAGATGGATCTATTTGTTGTTGCCCTAAAGACGCCGCTAGGCGTGATGGGAAACTACAACAGAGAAAATCAATCTGCTGTTGCCCTTAAGACGCCACAAGGCGTGATGGCCTCTGACTGCTTGGTCGGTCTTTGGCTAAGGACGGAAGAAGAAGAAGACGTTGATAGTAAAAGCCTACTGCTTCAATACCCGCTTTCTACGATAAAACATGTGCTGCATTTCTAAGAAAAACCTTGAGATACGCAAGTTGACCTAGATTTAAAATTCCATTCATGTCATTTTATACACTACGTTACCAAAAAAACAAAAGACAGATGGACTAAAGATAGAAAGAAAGGGAGAGGCTGAAAGCCGGGACGCATGCAACACTAAACACGCGTCTCGCTATACAATTACTACCATCACGCGTGTAAGGCCACAAGCACTAGCTTTTTTTCAAATCGACAGCGATAAAAAACACTACACACACGAGAGTTAGTTTTTAAAAAACTTACAAAACGCTTATTAGGAATCATGACATTCTATTGTTTTATGTCTAAAATCCTGACATTAGTCTGACAGTACAGCAGGACAGGTGGCGGTTCTAAACATTAAAAAAAAAAACTACACGACTATCCTAGAAAATGCATATTTTGAACGCAGCCACTTAGCTCCTTTAAATTTGTATATTTGGGTTCCTTAGGACTTGCTGACAAAGAATATGTTAAGTGTTACGCAAATAGTCTAGGAATTACCAATTTATAGCCAAAAGAAATAGTGAGGGATGTCAGACAACACCCAAATCAGAATCGCTCAGTGGCAGATTTTCACCCCACCATTGTACGGGAAATGGGTCTCCATGTTAAATCCGATTTGATTGGAGCGCAATAAATGTAAGGCTAAACACGATTAGTCGGACTATAAATACTACTTCTTTGTTGTTAGGGGAAACGTGAGTAGGAGTACTTTTTTTTGGAAAAGCTGTGTAAACATGGCACGATTGGTTAGACCTGCCAATATAGTCAATTAGAGGCGTCAAGTCACCACCACATTTGCAAATAAACTTACTACAGAACCAGTGCGTTGAGCACCAGTGCATATTTTTCTAAATAAAAGCCTGGGACATCGGCAGATCGAAATTGTGTTATATTCAGTGCCAGTCAACGTAATTCTGTATTATTTCCATGAATTGTGGTAAGCTTGAAATATTTGATATCTTTTAATGAAAATTGAATGTAAATTGATAATTTATGTCTGTATATATGTGTGGTTCAGTAGCGAACATGAGGTAAAGCCTCTATAGTGCTCCAGCCTGAACAGAAGGTGTCGGAGGAAAGTGAAACTAAATGGAATTGCCAAACAGTACACTGACACCTATTTTATTGACTAGAAAGAAATAATGCTGGAATTGCAGAGGCGTAGTAAACAATTAGGGAGGAATATACTGGTGAAAATTGTTTCAGATGAAGATAGCAGTTGGCCTACCGCTCTGAACTCAGTGTTTGTTATGTATTGTGCTCAGTGTAGAAATAGAGTATAAATTAGTTCTGAAGTAGGAGGTACAACCTTCTTGTTTCAGGGACTGTGGTCCTAAAGTTATTGAGCAGCACCTGGTCAGAGCTTTGCTGAATCCAGAGGCGGACAGCATACTCCTTGGTCCATATAGCAAACAGTGAGGTGTCTCCAGAACACAGGGGAGCAATCGAGCAGAGGAGTCTTTTCCTGCCGCCATCACGAAAGATAAGCCTATGTGGCCAGCGGAGCTCAACATTATGTAACCCCATCTTAAACTGACATTGTATAAAAATAAGAGGGAAATTAATTGTTTTAATGAACGGAACTGAGAACATCTCCAATACTAGTTCCAACAGAAACAAACACTTGAAGTCATGATGACAAATAACAACATAGCTTGAAAAAACAAAACCAGTATTACCTCATATTACTACTACACAACTGACACACATAGGATAATATTAATAAAATATGTCACTACAAGATTCATATTGATAAATTCTGTACATATAACTTGTAATTAAAATTGATTGTGATTCCTGGTTCACTTTGTATTTGAATCAGGACACATATATATTAGTGACAGTAATTAATACATATTTATATTTGAAATTTTACCAGTGCCTCATTTAAGAATAGTCTTATAGAGTGTTAAATGTGTGTGAGTGTCACAGTGTTGTCACGTGTGGTGGAATAAATTAAATTGTTTATCTGTCTGTTGTTGTTGTGACTTACACTTCATCATATACATACCCTAGACATTCAACGTAGTCATCACAATATTCCAGAATAATTCTCACTGAGGTATAAATATGTGGTAGCAAGTAAGGTCATCTGTAATACACTACCCTTATTAGATACAGATACCTTCACAGCTGATCTCAGTCAGTACACTAAGTCCCCTATAAATATTTATAATATCCCACTTTACCACACAGCTCAACAGTAGAGAACAAGTAATAATCTTCAGACTCCGCACGGGCCAAAACAGACTGAAATACCACCTATTAACAAGCTAAAGATAAGAACTATCGATGAGTGTAACTGTGGTACAGATAAAATGACTGCTGAACATCTTCAATAATGCCCAATATGAGGAACAGAGAAAGCACAAATGGTCACCACCAGTACCATTCCTGGAAAAGCTCTATGGAGATAGAAACAACCTCAAACTGACCACCGCTTTCTTTGAACACATTCAAGTTGAGGTCTGAGAGTGTAAGAAGAAGTTCCGAATACTCTGACACCTGAAAACAGACATGATTTTATTAATGTACACCTTAAGAGAGCTCTGTACTTCTAAAGTAGATACCCACCGCTTCTGTATTTCCTGCAGTTGGTCTAAACCAGTGGTTCTCCACGTGGGTCATGCCATTTTTCTAGGGGGCCACAGTAAGACGGTCAAGTACCTTATTCCCAGCTAACAGTGACTATCAGGGGGGTGGGGGCACAGATGTAAATGAGGCTCAGCAGGAAGGGGGGAGGGGCATGAGCAATAAACTGTTGAGAACCCCTGGCCTAAACAATGTAGCTATTGTTCTGGTAATACCAAAATGTTACTTTTCACAACACGGGGTGAAATTTCATCATATATACACATTTAAGGATGAGGGTCCAACAATATAACATATATCATTTCATCGTCGACCAATTACTGTCATACACCACTTAAGCTCCCGGTTTACGTGTCCTTCAAAAATTATCTTTACGCAATTATCAAAACGCTATAAAGATTCTTAGAGCCAGTTTTGTAACTGCAATAAAAATACTTTAGGACAATATATACATATATATATAAATTCACACACATACATACATATAACCTTCTGACAACCTTCAAATACCGGCAACCTTCACGAGTCAACAACCCCTAGAAACCCACAATCTTTAATTTTTTTTTAAACCTATTACTGTTTACACTAAATATACATTCCTCGTTCCTGCTTTTAAAAGCCACTTCTTTTTATACTATACAGACATTCCCCATTCCTGTTCCAAATATGAATGTTCGCTTAGTCACAACCAGTGTAACTCTTAATAAGATATAGTAACCGTTACTAGTATCAGAGCAAACAAGGTTGTTATAGCGTGGTCGTATCTTGCTGTCGCCGCAATCTTCAAGGAATGTGTGATCGAAAAATTACCAATATTTAAACATAACAATTCTCTCTTCACTTAATTGTAAATGTAATCAGAAGTTCAAAACGATTACTGGAAAAGAAGAACATAATGGTTTTCCTTCTTCGGCCATCATCATCATCTTTCTCAGATGCTATTGCTGACTGTCGCGGATGATCATGTGTCTCCACTATTCTCACTGCTCATGAGTCTACTGAAGAATCGGGGAGTGTCCGAGGGTTTATAGCAGTAGGGGGCCCACTCTCTCCTAGCCTTCCTCTATATCGGATGGGTAGTTACAAGTCTTACTTATTTACTTAGTCGTTCCTCTTCTACCCTGGGGTGTTAAAAGCTTCTCCTTTGATCCTTAGACGCCGACTGTCAAAGCAGTCCATCACGCCTGGTGGCGTCTTGTAGGGCAGCAACAAACTGCTTCCACTTTGTTCGGTCGGCGGCCATCCTTCGTACAGTGCCCCAGCTCTGGTTCATTCTTTGCATCTCGGCCTCCACAGTTCTCCGCCAAGTTGCTTTTGGTCGGCCTCTCTTTCGCTTTTCTTCGGGGGTCCATAGCATAGCTGTTCTTGTGATGTGTTAAAAGCCAATGACCCTTATAGCCAGGGGGCCAAGATCACTGTCAGTCCGCCTCTGTCTCTGCCTTTAAGCCATTTATCAATCACGCTGCTGGTTTTATTCCTAGATAGGTTGTTGGACAGTTCAATGTCTTCTCATTCTATTGTCCCCCGTCTCTCATTTTCTATCAACTGTGTCTCTGTCACAAAGTTTTCTAAATTTCCTTTACTCAAAGCATGCCAAATACAAGCAACTGTTATGCTGTTTTCAGCGTAGTATAAGAAAATAAATAATGCGTCTTACTAGGACCAAGAATAATGTCTACGTTGCAGTCATGAAGATTTCGTTAGAAACAAATAAACACACGTAACAATAAGAGAAAAGAAAGTGAGAGGTAAGTTACATACATAACAAATAAATAATGAAAATACGATCCGAAAGTGGTGGCAGCTGATGCAGCTTTCGGGAATTCCAGAATGGGCACTATGGTCTCTCAAATAAATCACGATACGTATGTTCAAAACATCCCACTGTCCAACAATTAGTATAATTTCTCTTTTTATTCTTCGTAGTTTGCCCCCCCCCCCCCCCCCAGCCTTTTTTTTCCCCTTCTTGTCGAATATAGCCCGTTCCTCTGCTTGCTACAAACAACAAATTTACCACCGTAAAGTTAAATTTACATCTCTTCAGGTTTTCTATATGACAAGCGCCACAACGGACCGGGATACTATCTATATAACAACCTACAGAAAGAAACTATTGATGAAGGTAACCGTGACACCGATTATATGACCGATGAACATCTGCTTCAAAGATGCCGACCAGATGAGGAACAGAGAAAGCGCATAAGTCCGTCACAATACTGTGTAAAGGAGAAAAATACAAATACTTAACCATAATAAAGTATTCTCAATCATATCCATAACCCGCGTAAAATATAATATATTTATCCACTTCGGTTATTTAACTTAAATCATAACCTACAAGCTTAGAGCTTGTCTTATCGTTTAAAACTCCCGTGAAATAAATTCTAGTCATTTAAAAAAATCAATCATCATGAATTAGAAATAAATACATATTTCGTCAATACTCATGATGACCAGTGCATTTACTAGTTGGTTAAAATATTCTCTGACTGGTTACTAGCTATTAATTAAATTATTTTATAGCTGGAATAGTTTAGCTAGAAATTTATTATTTATTCTGCTAGCCAATGTAACACAGTAAAACCTAGAGAAATATAAATGTCGGACCTATCTGGTAAATCACTCTGCACAGAAAATCTAGTGAAAATAAAATACGGACTAAACTAGCAAATCACTCAAACTTCTAGTATAGTATTTACCACAAGCACAGAAATAAACGATCTCCAATCGAAAAACTAAGTAATTCTACTATTATAAGAGATCTTAGAATCGAAGCTGGATGTTCTCTGAAATTCTGGCGGTATTGGATAAATTTATATATATATATATATATATATATATATATATATATATATATATATATATATATATATATATATATATATTTACATATATAGATATATATATATATATATATATATATATATATATATATATATATATATATATATATATATATCTGAAATCAAAGGGAATGTTACACTATACACCGAAACCAGACTCTCTGTTAGATTTAGCACATACGGGGAAATCTCTGCTCAAATACTATATCAAAAGGAATCTACACACTTTTTCCGCTGCAAACTCGAGCACCGAGCGAACAGTCTCTCTTAGATCAGGCGTAACGTAATTGACCAGACCGTGCGAGATTTCTTCGATCGAAAATCACACTATTTACCGCCTGCAGACATGGTCATTGTACGAAATCGAGCGAAGCCCGTCCTTTGATCTGGTGATTTGCCGTGTTTAATTACCTTCAAACGAACAGTTATCAAGGGGAATAATAGAAATTGTCTCCCTTTGTTCCACATTATCTGCTCTTTCTACTAAAATTTATTTCCCCTGATCGCTGTCTGATCTATTACAACGATTTTCAATCGCTGGCGTTTTATTACAGCTCAACGTTAGCTAATAGGTCTGCTGGTAAACCTTCATCAAAGGAAATCGCGAACAGCAATAAAATATGCGTGCTAAATTAGAACAAGAGACAGATCTCTGAGTATAAGAGGGTTTTATGTTAACAAAACAGGCGTAGGTGAAAGCTAGGTAAAAGAAAAGTGTAGATAATGAAATAGATATATGAAAGCTAGTATCATAATTTGCCACAAAGCTCAGCAACCCTAGTTAAACAACAACAGTACAGCTATTTAGTTCCAGCGGTAACTTTTAAAATATGGGCACTGTAAAAGGAAATGCAACTTTGTAAATAAACCATTCTTCTCTAAGCATAGATCTTTGATGCTTTCGTTAGCTTTTGTAGGCAAGTTCAAGTGCATCCAGCGGGGCAGAATCTATTCGCTGTTTAAATGCGAACAAAAAAATGGTAGTAAATAAATAAGTAAATAAATAAATAAAGGTAATAAACAGGTACTCGTTGGACATAAAGGATGGCACTAGACAACAGGGAAAAAAAACATAAGTGACAGGCTTACTGGGAATCGAACCTAGGACCAACTATCCACAGGACTCAGGTTTCCTTCATTATTTATTTAAGAGTTCACCCATTCGTGACTTCAACCTACCCGTCTATTCTGTGTTATTCGTCTTCCACTATACATTACTGGACACAAGTATTTCGGCCTTTATTTGGTCTATACTTGCTGATAGGAAAGTTATATTAGTGATTGCGTCTTTAAACTGTCTGGGTCGTCCACGGGTCCTATGCCATGGTTGTGTGAGTGTCGTGAGAATGATCTCAGCCAATAATGCACTTTTTTGGGGCTGCAAAATTGGCTGAGCGTCCATTCACGATATACTGTCACAGCAAGGCGATAAGCCTATCACTTATATTATCTTTTTTGCGCTAATACAAGTAAAGCTCATTGTGGAAAACGAACTTGTCAAGTCTGTAAAGTGAGCAGATTTAGATGGCCATATGCTGGTTTAGGAAATTGAATCATGACATTGAATCTCATTCTTCCTTCTTCATACCTTGGACAGCCTCTGCAAACCATCCTGAAACTCCTTTATTTTATTGTGAAAGCTACTGGATTTCCATTGGGTTTTTTTGTTTTTTTTTTTGTTTTTTTTTCTCCTCTACGCACATGTTTGACAATTCCAGTCACTGTGCCGTCAGGGGAAAGAAGCTCCAGGACAGACTGGACAGCCTTGCAATAATTGAAGAAACGAAAAAAAACTTTGTCTCAACAACATTTTGATTGACTTTACGGAACAGGCAGCAAAAAATATTTCTTTATTAGTATGGTTTTGTTTTAACACGCATTTTGTCAAAATATAACTAATAAGTATAGATATTGTTTTATTTTTAATAAAATATAATAGCATACATTCCTGATATCTAATCTGAAGAAATCAAAAGCCCAGGGGTCCCACGAAAATGGTACAAATCGGGTCCAGCAACAACTAAGACCGGCACTGCATAGAAGTTTTGAGCGTTATAGATTTGAAACGAGTCAAAGATTTGAAACGCGTCAAAGATTTGAAACGCATAAAATATACAATGCGGTTTTAAATCTTTAAAAAAAAAGGTGATTAAAAATAGGAATCTTCAAATCAAATGGAGAACAAAAGTAAAGCCAGTCCTTCTGTACTGCTCTGAACCATGGAGAACAAATGTCAAGCCAGTCCTATTGTACTACTCTGAACCATGGAGAACAAAAGTAAAGCCAGTCCTTCTGTACTGCTCTGAACCATGGAGAACAAATGTCAAGGCAGTCCTATTGTACTGCTCTGAACCATGGAGAACAAAAGTAAAGCCAGTCCTTCTGTACTGCTCTGAAACATGGAGAACAAATGTCAAGCCAGTCCTATTGTACTGCTCTGAACCATGGAGAACAAAAGTAAAGCCAGTCCTATTGTACTGCTCTGAAACATGGAGAACAAAAGTCAAGCCAGTCCTTCTGTACTGCTTTGAAACATGGAGAACAAAAGTCAAGCCAGTCCTATTGTACTACTCTGAAACATGGAGAACAAATGTCAAGCCAGTCCTATTGTTCTGCTCTGAACCATGGAGAACAAAAGTAAAGCCAGTCCTATTGTACTGCTCTGAAACATGGAGAACAAAAGTCAAGCCAGCCTTCTTGTACTACCCTAAAACATGGAGAACAAATGTCAAGCCAGTCCTTCTGTACTGTTCTGAAACATGGAGAACAAATGTCAAGCCAGCCTTCCTGTACTGCCCTGAAACATGGAGAACAAATGTCAAGCCAGTCCTTCTGTACTGCCCTGAAACATGGAGAACAAATGTCAAGCCAGTCCTTCTGTACTGCTCTGAAACATGGAGAACAAATGTCAAGCCAGTCCTTCTGTACTGCTCTGAAACATGGAGAACAAATGTCAAGCCAGTCCTTCTGTACTGCTCTGAAACATGGAGAACAAATGTCAAGCCAGCCTTACTGTACTGCTCTGAAACATGGAGAACAAATGTCAAGCCAGTCCTACTGTACTGCTCTGAAACATGGAGAACAAATGTCAAGCCAGTCCTTCTGTACTGTTCTGAAACATGGAGAACAAATGTCAAGCCAGCCTTCTTGTACTACCCTGAAACATGGAGAACAAATGTCAAGCCAGTCCTTCTGTACTGCCCTGAAACATGGAGAACAAATGTCAAGCCAGTCCTTCTGTACTACCCTGAAACATGGAGAACAAATGTCAAGCCAGCCTTCCTGTACTGCCCTGAAACATGGAGAACAAATGTCAAGCCAGTCCTACTGTACTGCTCTGAAACATGGAGAACAAATGTCAAGCCAGTCCTTCTGTACTGCCCTGAAACATGGAGAACAAATGTCAAGCCAGTCCTTCTGTACTGTTCTGAAACATGGAGAACAAATGTCAAGCCAGCCTTCTTGTACTACCCTGAAACATGGAGAACAAATGTCAAGCCAGTCCTTCTGTACTACCCTGAAACATGGAGAACAAATGTCAAGCCAGCCTTCCTGTACTGCCCTGAAACATGGAGAACAAATGTCAAGCCAGTCCTTCTGTACTGCCCTGAAACATGGAGAACAAATGTCAAGCCAGTCCTTCTGTACTGCTCTGAAACATGGAGAACAAATGTCAAGCCAGTCCTACTGTACTGCTCTGAAACATGGAGAACAAAAGTCAAGCCAGTTCTATTGTACTGCTCTGAAACATGGAGAACAAATGTCAAGCCAGCCCTTTTGTACTGCTCTGAAACACGGAGAACAAAAGTCAAGTCAGTCCTACTGTACTGCTCTGAAACATGGAGAACAAAAGTCAAACCAATTCTACTGTACTGCTCTGAAACACGGAGAACAAAAGTCAAGCTAGTCATACTGTACTGCTCTGAAACATGGAGAACAAATGTCAAGCCAGCCGTATTGTACTGCTCTGAAACACGGAGAACAAAAGTCAAGCCAATCCTACTGTACTGCTCTGAAACATGGAGAACAAAAGTCAAGCTAGTCATACTGTACTGCTCTGAAACATGGAGAACAAATGTCAAGCCAGTCCTACTGTACTGCTCTGAAACATGAGAACAAAAGTCAAGCCAGTCCTACTGTACTGCTCTGAAACATGGAGAACAAAAGTCAAGCCAGTCCTATTGTACTGCTCTGAAACATGGAGAACAAAAGTCAAGCCAGTACTATTGTACTGCTCTGAAACATGGAGAACAAATGCCAAGCAGAAAGATAGTTTGTTCATTAATAGTCCGTCCTTGTACGTTGACATAAAAGTCAGTCCTTGTACGTTGACATAAAAGTTAGTCCTTGTACGTTGACATAAAAGTCAGTACTTGTACGTTGACATAAAAGTCCGCCCTTGTACGTTGACATAAAAGTCAGTCCTTGTTCTGAAATCCCCAGGGCAAGAGAAAAATAGAGGGAGACTAAAAACACACGGAGATTAGAACTGAACACAAACAAACAAGGGATACAGAAGTCATGGAAACACCCTAAACGGATCGCACAACAAATAAGGTGTTTGAGTGTATGTATTGAAAGCCTGTGCTCTACTGGGATCTGAAAGGTAATGATAATGATAATTATAAAAATGTCTTTTTTTAAAATGCACACTACAATAACCGTCGGACCTTGTATCTAGGCTCGACGGGGCACACCTCGCCAAAACTCCACAACAAAACAAAATTTATTGAGCAGGAGAGAATGCGACAAATAGGGAGTAAACAACAGAAGAATAAAAATAGCCACAGCCCCATTATGATCTATAAACTTTGCCGTAGACATTTATGATCTTCTATCTCTTCTTCTTCTTTCACCCGTATCCTCTATTTTATTATCATTTTTATCCTTTTTCCTGTGTTTTTCGCATTCGTACGTTTGCGACTATATACATTACTATTTTCCCATTCTAACTTTTGCCGGGTTTAGTTTCTCATTTAGAAACGCACTAGTGAGGTTATTACGTAGATGCCAGGCTCGGGAGGTTATTGCGTTGTGGACGTAAACTGTGAATATTCGTTTTCGCCAGACTTATAGGCGAGATATCGTCTGCATTTTTCACCTGTCACAGCGTTTCTCGCACTTGCCATGAGCGCTCACGGTCCGATAGCTGGATGGAGGTGTGAATCGCGCCAGACGCATTCGCTCAGACCAGACAGTGTCTGGGATATTCCACCTGACACGTAGTTTCTTGGTTACCTTTCTCAGCGAAAAGTGTGATCTGCCACTCCTCCTCGCTCAGTAATGAGGATAGGAGGTGTCATAGACGCACTGATGGCAGTTACGGCATGCATCTATGTACAGGAGGTGTTAAGAGAAGGGGAGGCTATTGCGTAGTTTATGGAAATAGTGGACATCTTTGACTGGTGTTTCATATATACTGGAGGGAGTTAGATTTTATTTTCATTCAGTCCTCTAAATTCGCAGTAGACAGGTTGCTCGGAATAGAATAAGCTGTATAGCGAAGTTTCTCAGTTTGTTTCGACAATTTGTCGAACTTCTAGACTTCCATAAATATTCAGCGTATGATTCTAAAGTTGTGCGACTACCTGTAGTTCTGTTTGAGGTAAAAATATATTATATCTAGTATTTTGTGAAGTGATAAAGTGATAATCGCTTATTTCATATTTCACTAGTTTCTTTTGTGCAGAGTTAATATTTATTAGGTCTGTTATATTCTCTAGTCGACGAGTTACAGTGGAAAGCGGAATAAATTACAATTTCTAGCTTAAAATCATGTAGCCATAATGGATTTAATTTAACTGCTAATACGCAGTCGAGCATATTTTATAACTAACTTATTAAATGACTGCTACATCTTGAGTATTGACGGAATGCGTAGGTATTCCTAATTCAGGATGTTTGATTTTTAAATATAACTTATTCCACGGGAAGTGTTAAACTATAAGACAAGCCACGCTTGCAGTTTAAATTATCAGTTATAGTATGTATAATTATTTGATATGTATTCTTTCCATTTATATATAGTGAAACTGTGGTACCCTATCTTTGCCAGCGTTCTAGTACGTGAACATTATCTGTGAAGAACTTAAGCACTTTCATTACGTGAACTGTAACAGTTAAATGAAGTAAAAGGCCTATCGCGCCAGAATTAATTCTTCCAGAATAATACTTAAGTACAGATCAGCCCGCTGTGGCAAGCAAAATATCAGTAACATTCCGACAGAGTTTTGACTAGTAGTGTGGTGACCAAATATAGTCATATACTGAGATACGGCACCCGACCTGACATTCCCCATTTCTAGAAACCTACGCTAGTGACACTGTGCTCTGCTAACTTTCGTGCCTGGACAAACTTTATGTGACTTAAACAGACATCCGAAAAATAAGAACACCCAAGGAATCGTTCCCTGAGACAGAGAATTCAGTACGTCTTTTTGGAACTGGGGATTTCTTGGTCAAGACTGCATTTACGGGTCTGTGTGAAGGTCCTAGAATTTATTATGTTCCCAGAGGCAGCGATCAAAGCTGTAAGTATAAATGTGTGCACGTGGCCACGGCTGAATGAATAGAGTGAACGCAGGTCTGAGTGTTATTTTACCGTTGTATTTTGGCACTTATTTGCTGTCATAACTTTCTTCATGCAAGTTTGTTTTGCTAACAATATTTTCCCTTAAACTAGATTATAGTATCAGGTCTGTTCATATCTTAAACGGGGAAAACTCTTAGACTCAATCCTATGTATCTGGGACTCTTTGTGCTATCATCTTTCTCCTAACGGGACTGTGGGCTATCCATCGAGGGAAGATCATAACTGTGGGTCTACCAGTTCTTGTAGCATTCCTTGATTTGTTTATGACTTTGTGTATATGTTTTTTATGTAATTTTACATGTTGTGACGTAAGTTTACAATGATAAATAAACTTAACAATAAATTAATCAGCATGTTGGTCAGCTCGTTCTAAATATCTATATAATCATTTGTTATAGTTTCACACGTCTGTGTGTCTGCCTGTCGTCACTTGAATGTGCGTGCACGTAATTGGATAAATATATATATTTAATGTATATGTGTTAGACTGTCTGACTACTCTAGATCTGTCGTAGAAGATAGGTGAGAGAGAGAGAGAGAAGATTTCTCGCTCTCAGAGACAGCCTCTATCACAATTCTACCACCTCACTCGTGGAAATCTATTTTGTATTTCTATCTCACACTGTGACTATCACTCATTCTAATCTATTCAGAAGGGACCAACCCAAGTCTTAATTCTCCTATCAAAAATCTACGACACTTACTGACCAAGAATATGTTGTTAGTTATCTAAATAGTCCATTAAATAATCAAATATTGGTAATAATACATAGAGAATCGGAGATATTGTCAGGTCAAGTCATATCTGCTTAGATTGGATAGCACATTTTTTCGGGAAAAAATTAGGTCAAAGAAAGACTAAGATAGTACGATGAAGTGGATTGGAGGAAATTTGAAGGAAGCCGAAATATTATTGGCTAACCTAAATATACAAATCTAGTTGGTAGTAGTAACGCATAGTGGTTTGAGATATTTAAAAAAAAAAAAAAAGAGTTCATTCAATGAAAGAGATGCTTGGTCTCATTGGCCAAAGCCGTTTACTATAACGAAATAGTAAGCTGCTCGCTGCCATTTTTCCAAAATATTAAGAGGAGCAAGAAGCGATGAGCAGACTTGTGCTTTTTTATTAATAATAATACCACCAGAAAGCAGTCTGAACAGAGGCAGTGACGAAAGTGTGCTATAATCGATTGCCTAATTCATCGTTACTTGTTTATATTTCCTTGATATGTGGTAAGATTGATTTTATTGACTTTTCATTAAACAAGGGTTTGTGTATAAGAAAAGGCCATGAAAAAAGATTGTAATTAAATGGTTCCATAGCAGATTTAGGCATGACCTAGATGTTGATCCATCATATAAGGGACTATCTAAGAAGTCTAGAACTACAGGACTATATATATATATATGATGGTCATACAGGAACGTTACACCTATCTTATTGCATGGAAAACATTACTGCAGGAATGACAGAGGCGTAGCATCCATTAGGGAAGAGAAAAAGAAAACTGGTACCATTTGTTCCATCAAACTAAAGGGGAGAAGCAGGGTTGTCAGAGAGAGCTGACCATGTTCTTTTGTATTGACTATATGTTTACATGTAAATTAGGAGGAATTAGTTTGGTATTAAGACAGAACCATAACTTGCATCGACAGGGGTTCCTGCTGGCACTTGTCTGGTGCTAGTACTCGCTCATTGAAGAAGTGTGCACGATTTCAAAGAGTCACTGGCACCTGCTTGTATTAAAGAAGTTCAAGACCAGAGGAAACTGAAGTGTTTGGCCAAACCGACTACAACTGCTGTGATTCCAGGCAACAGATAAGTGCAATATCTGGCCTGGGACAACTTATCACAAATAAAGAACAATCTCCTGTGTAGACAAAGAGTTACTCCAAAGAATAAAATAAACAATCATAGTGAAACAAAAGACAGTGGGATGATGACAATCCTCAACCTGCTTCCCTGTACTAGTATTTAAAAAGAGTAAATAACATCAGAGTGAACATTTGTAACAATGTACTATGGACATATTGTCTGTTGTGTGTAAATATCTTTATATATATTTGTAAATATATCTATCCATCTAAATTGATTCTCATTGACTGTAGTCCTGACCAAAACAACTTTAGGCTCAGGACCAATAAAGTTTAACAAAAGATATATTTAAATATAAAATTTAACAGCTGGAGTTAGTTGAGTTTATCATAGTAATTAGTATACGTTTGTATATGTTTTTGTATTTAGATTCTTTAACAACACTCTTACAATACCCTAGACACTTTATGTAGCTTTCAGTCACGCTAGTCAATAAAAATATAACTTAGAGTGAGATCGTAGGGTGGTACAAGAAAGGTACTCTGTAACACAGTTGTCCATTGTTTACCTCAGAGACCTTCACAGTTGATCTCACTCAAGTACAACTATATGCACACCATTCTTCTTAACATCTGAACCCACCACAGGCAGGAAGAGGAAGAAGTGGAGAACGAGAATAACATGGATGATGACGCTGTGGTGGATGAATGTAACAAAGGAGGAGGATAAGAAGATAAAGTAGAAGAAAAGGAAGCTCCTCAGGCAGCTACAAAAAAGGAGGCTTTATGCAATTCAAGCAGATTTTGTGAAATGGTTTCTAAATTGGACAAGAATAGGGTTTATAAAGAGAAATGGTTTCTAAATTGGACAGGAGAAGGGTTTAAACAAAGAGACATTGTGTAAAATGATTTCTAAATTGGACAGGAAAAAGGATTTATAAAGAGAGATATTGTGAAATAGTTTCTAAAGACGACAGGAAACTTTTTATTTTACGTACAAAAATAGTGATTAATTCTACCCCACGAAAAGAAACCAAAGACGTGAATATAGAATTCTAGGCGATTTCTGATGACGTCCTGCAAGATTTGTGAATTAATATGAAACAAATATAAAGGTATGTTATAAGGCACTCGTAGGAAATAAAGAAGTAGAACACTAGACAACAGAAAAACAACAGACATGAGTGGCTTACCCAGGATTTGAACCCTGGACCTTCCGTGCGACAACACCGCCTAGCTATGCAAGCGAATCACACTGTCCTCCCTGCCATCTACGCATCCCCAAAAAGGATGTTTCAATGACAGGTCATTAGTGCGAACCTCTATACATAACACCGGAAGTTTACCATGGGCAGTTCAGCCTATTAATGACGCAATCACTTCTGTTGTTCCCCTATATATCAGTATTGGTCAGTCCAACAAGACAAAGACCTAAATACTGTGTCCAGTATGATAGTAGACTTAGAACAGTAAGAACAGGACAGAGGGTAGGTGTGGTATTGTATAAACATTTAATGTGTTATAAAGATTTGTGAAGTCAACAATCTATGAAAGGCGGCCGTACTTCATAAACGTTTAGTACATAACAACACCTGAATTTCTCCAGCACAACACTGGTCCTCATTTATTAAGAGCACTTTATAGTCACGTGTAAATTGAATACAAGAGGTCACATTGAAAGCGTGGGGAAAAACGCAAATAATGATCACTGATGCAGAACACACAAACCAGACGATTAAATGAGATGATGAAGGAGAAAGAAGATGCGGATATTGCTGATTAGGAGTTGCAGCATGAGGCGAAGCAGAAATGGAAGGAAACTGAGAATTAGAGCTAGGATGGGCATAAGAGTGGAAGGAGGAAGAAGATAAAACAAGGGACGAAACAAGAAGAAGAAATAAAAAGAAGAAATACGTCGTTGAACAAAGGCAGAAACAAAATGTGGAAAGGAGAAGGTAGAAATAAAGATAAAAAGAAGAAGGCGGAAAGACGATGGGAAGAAGAAGAATACGATCTAAGAAGAAGACAGAAAGATGACAGAAGACAGAAAAGAGAAAAAGGGGCGAAAAAAGAAATAATAACAATACAAATAAGAACAAACAGGAACGAGGAGGAAGAAGAAGATGGTTGAAGAACAAAACGAATGGACAAATGGAAGAATAAAAAGGATAAAGAAGAATTAGACGAATCTCCTTCAAACACTGTTGAACATGAACCAACAGTAAACTTATTTCTGTTACAAAGCCAGGGCAACCCAGTTTTATATATATATATATATATATATATATATATATATATATATATATATATATATATATATATATATATATATATATATATATTATAATAATAATAATAATAGCCCCTTCAGTCATAACTGACTATGGGAATGCGCCCCTGAGGTGGCAGCCCTCAGCTGCTTATTTTCCTGGTGCTCCTTTCGACGTTTTCTCCTCACCTCTGCTTCTTGTGTGAGCCTCTCTTCGCCCAATCTGAGGTGGTGCCGTAAATAGCATCGCCACTTAGTGCGATCAGCAGCTTCATCCTCCCATGTTGCTGGATCCATGTCCAGTGCCCTCATATCTCTCTTGCACACATCTTTGAACCTCAGCTGTGGTCGCCCAACTGTTCTCTTGCCATCTGCTAATTGTCCGTAGAAGATATCTTTTGGGATGCGACCATCTTCCATGCGGCGAACATGGCCAAGCCAGCGAAGTCTGCGCTGTCTAAGCAGCGTATACATACTTTGAAGGCCAGCACGTGACAACACCTCGACATTTGTCACTTTATCTTTCCACGAGATGCCGAGGATGCGGCGTAGACACCGCAAATGGAAGGTATTGAGCCTTCTTTCTTGCTTAGCATAGGTCGTCCAGGTCTCGCTGCCATATAGGAGTGTGCTGGTGACGCAGGCATTATTTACCGCAGCTTTGGTCTTCATTGTGAGTTTAGAGTTTCCCCAAACACGCGATGTGAGGCGGGCAAAGGTAGCTGCAGCTTTGCCAATGCGGCTGTCGATTTCTGTATCCAGTGAGAGTTTGTCATTGATGGTAGACCCTAGGTATGTGAAGTGGTGCACCACTGCCAATTCATAGTTATCGATAGTGATAACTGGTGCAGCACCCACATCCTGACTCAGCACATTCGTTTTCTTTAGACTTATTGTGAGGCCAAAGTCCTTGCATGCTTTAGTGAAGCGATTCATCAAGCTCTGAAGCTCCTGTTGGCTTTGAGTGACGACTGCAGCATCATCAGAACAACAAGTCTCTTATAGTGACCCTTCTGATTTTTGTTTTTGCCTTCAGCCTTGAAAGATTAAACAGACGGCCATCTGACCTAGTGTGAAGGCATATTCCTTCAGTTGCATCTCTGAATGCATGTTTCAAGAGTAAGGCAAAGAAGATTCCGAAGAGGGTCGGAGCCACAACACTGCCTTGTTTAACGCCACTTCGTATATCAAAGGGCTGTGACGTGCTTCCAGCATATTGGACTGTTCCCTTCATGTCGTCATGGAATGACTTTATCATTTCCAGCATTTTAGAAGGGCAGCCTATTTTCAGGAGGATTTTAAAGAGTCCATCCCTACTAACCAGGTCGAATGCTTTTGTGAGGTCTATAAAGGCGATATATAATGGTCTTTTCTGCTCTCTTGATTTTTCCTGAAGCTGGCGGAGAGAGAAGATCATGTCTGTTGTTGATCTGCCAGCTCGGAATCCACAACTGGATATATGCGCTCAGCTAACTTGTGTAGTCGCATTAAGATGACTTTGGCAAAAACCTTACCAACAATACTAAGAAGAGAGATGCCTCTGTAGTTATTGCAATCACTTCTGTCTCCTTTATTTTTATACAGTGTTACAATCTGGCATCTCGCATGTCTTGAGGAATAGTTGTCTCTTCCCAGCACTGGCACAGCATCCTATGCAGGGGATATAATAGCGTGATATATATATATATATATATATATATATATATATATATATATATATATATATATTATATATATATATATATATATATATATATATATATATATATATATATATATATATATATATATATATATATATATATATGATAACGTCACAAACCCAATCTTACCCTCCATTATTCTCTCCTATTCACCAACATGGAATTTTTTTGGTCTGTCTGTTAAAGTCAGCAGGGTTGCCAATTTGGTTTTTTTGACGTCAAATTCCACAAATCTGGCTTTTAAAAAAAATGATTGGCGTCAAAAAATTCGTTTGGCTTTTTTTGGCGGGGTTTTTATTTATTTTTTAACATTGGTTGGCGTTGAAAAATTCGATTGGTTTTTTATTTTGTTGTGGAATTAAATTTTAAAAAAAAAATTGGTTGACGTAAAGAAAATTCGTTTGGCTTTTCTTTTTTTTTTTTTTTTTTTGGGGGGGGGGGGGGGGGGGGGGGGGGGGGGGGGGGTTAACATGATAAAATTGCTTGGACTGAAAGCAGTATGCGTTTATTTAATTATATCGAAGAAACACAAATCATAACGACTGAAGCTAATATAAACTGCAACCCATTATCTACGGTCACATAGGCGACTAGGCCACCATTTCAGTACCCTTTTACAATATGAGTTACTGATTATTAGCATTTTTTACATCTGGCGGCAGAGGCGTCCCTAAAGTACTTGGTAACCAGGGCGGATGTTACCTATGACACATCCAGAACCAATAAATAAACGCACTAGTGAATAGCATTTTAACAGTAAATACTATATTATTAGTGCCCGATGGCACCCCTTCGTGGCTGACACCCGGGGCGGACCGCCCCCCTCGCACCCCCCTTAAGTACGCCACTGTCTGGCGGTGAGCGGGGAGATTATGTGCTTGTGACACGATAGCCACGAAATCGATGTTTCTGACAAACTGCATCGGTTTTGCATCGGATTGTGCGTAAACCATGATTGGCTGTAATAACTCCGTTTGGTCTAGACTGAAAGATACCTCCTCACTGTGTGCAACTCAAATGCATCTGCCATTCACTGGCTTTGCGCATTCTACATGCAGATTTTTACTGTCAGAAATACCTCAGTGGTTCCGCCGTAGTGAGTGTAGCGAGAGGGTCTTATTGTAGTAAAGAATAAGGTTATCCTGGACAAAAAGATGTATCAGATGATACCAGGATAGTGCCAGGTAAGAGACTGGTCTTACAAAAAATACCCCCTTTTCTGAACAGAATAAGGGTGTATCGACATCAAAGGTTAGGATCAGCTGTATAAACCTCCAGGGGTGATGAGAGTGAATGTCCTGAAAGTCTATTTGCTCCCTTTCAAGATCCGCCTATGATATTATGTATTATTATTTGATTATGTTGGCTAATTTTTCTAGAGGTATTAATTATTTTATATCTCTATAACTATAATATGTATCCAACAAAACATGTAACTCAATGTAAATAATTTCAGAAAGTCTGCTGGTACATATTTACAATTTATTAAACCTATACCGGTTATCTTTTCGGTTAGGTAATTTAAAGAAATTCAAAGATATTTACAGCATAAAATAAATAAACATAGAAAGTTTAATTATCAAACAGAATCCTGTCTTGAAAGTTCTATTTTTCTCTACACTGAATAATTATTATAATACACTATATATTGTGTCCCTGAGTTGAACTGTGAAGGTAGTAACATAGTCATTCTATCCACAAGGATTCATTATACACTGTACTTGTATCTTTTATTATTCGTATATTGGTGTTAGAGTCTGAATAGGCTGACCAGTGGAATTTCTATTCCACTTATCTTGTTGGGGTGAGATGCATCCAACTCCAGCCAGGATCACTCAATGTCTGGATCTCCAGGCTGGGAAAACAGGGTAACCAGTTCTAAGAACTTCAAGAACTATCGCACCACAGAGTCCCACCGAAGTGGATGTCTTGTACAATCTTTGTAGTTGCAGGATAAAACCTGGAATACAAATAATCAACCTCTGTATGGTCCATCACTATTCTAACCTTACATACAATGGACGTAACAAACAGTGTCAGACATTGTGCTAACATATGCACATGACAATTTACCTCACTACCAATCACAGCCAGTTCACTGTGACTACAATTTCCTTATAAATCCTAAGTTAGATCCAGTTGTCCACGATCTGCTTCCATACAATGATTTGGCCTATTAATAAAACTACTAAGTAATATCTTGATTGATTCATTACAACAATTCCTGTCAATCCTTCCTTAGGTTCCTGATAAATGTCATTTCTTTAAGAAATCCTCCTTCAAATACATTATTCAACTTACAGTCATATTTGTGCCATCATTCTCAATTATTCTACACATTTTACAATGCTGGCTTTCGTCTCTAAAAGTCAACACATGCCTGCGTTTCAACAGGCAGCACACTCGTTCTGTAACACATGCCATGCACTTCCTAACACACCATTGGATTAAAACACAGCAAAAATACATAAATATATATATATATATATATATATATATATATATATATATATATATATATATATATATATATATATATATATATATATATATATATATATATATATATATATACATAAATATAAACATATATATTCTTTCTTACCCTCAGGCAACACAGACAAGCTATAACAGGCTGTTAATAGGCATCTAGGTCTGCTTAGTCAGATGCAGCGGCAAAGTATAATGGCATTAACACTTTTTACCTCTCTTCGTCTGTTCAGCTCGGTTTTGAAAAAGTTGCGGCCTCAATTCAGCCAAGTTCAAGGACTTTTATAGTACCGCACCCACCCTCTCGGATGGCATGGGGTAAAAACGGTGTTAGGAATCTAAAATTGAAGTGTATTTTTGCCTTCAGTTCAATTAGCAACATTTTTAATTTTCATTATCTTTTTTAATTCTGGGCCGATTTTGATCATTTAAAGCTAGAATTATACTGTGAATTTATCTCTACCGTTCTATATAATAATTGTTTAGGTAGCAAAATGAATTTTAATCTATGCATGTTTTAACTAACTAACTTGGGGACTACCCTGATGTATAGATGTCATGTTAAACGATTTCTCTTTCTAAAGGAACTACTAATTGAGGAAGTCTTTGCACCTACCTCTAAAGTGACATTACCGTTGTCGGAATAACTATATCTTTCCGTTTAAACATCGTTAGTCCTTAAGAAATTAAATAAATTCGTACTATCATTAACACAAAATGGGCCTCTATGTTAAGCCTAAAATATTCCAGTATACACACCACGAAAGAAGCGTTCTGATTGGCTATTGTATCGGACAGTTTCCCACAGTAAGGCTTTCGGTATAACGCGTTGTAAGACAGACCAAATCACGACAGTGAGTTGAGACAAGAATCATATAAAGAATTGTTTTACGTTATGAACACAGCTACATAATCTGAACCTGCTCGAGCTGCTCATCTCCCATTTGGAAAAACCGTCATCAGTTAGGTGGCTCGTGCAAGGAAAGGTTATATTTAATATTTTGATGAACTAAAGGCTTATTTCGCTTTTGCTGAGCTAGCCCAAAGTTAGATACACAATTCAAATCTCGACTTTTAAAGGAAATGTTGTCAGACCACAAAAACTACTTGTGCTTTGTGTTTGCTACGCCTGCTGTACAATAATTAGAAAGATTGAGTGGTATTTTTCGGCAAAATTAAGCTGATCCTCTCAGTCTGTACCAGGAACTAATCTTGCACCAGCATAGTATTCAGAACAGAATGTGCGATGTTAGTGGGCAGAAAAAAGCATTCATCAAGTTGATTTTGGTGTTATTCTTAACAGAATGTGATAAATTCCTACAGCAGAACAAGGGCGTTGAGGCTTATCAAGAAATATAAAATTTCAAGGCAAGATGTTTGTCTATGCAAGAAGAATCTCTCAGTCAAGTTAAATGTAGACTTCCCTCAGCGAAAGACACTTTTCATGTCGTGTCAAAACAGAGCCCTGTGATAATTCTGAACCAGGCTTTAAGGCCCCCATTTTCAGGATTACCTTTTATACACATTGCAGAATACAACATCAACACATTAGAAGAGCGATACAGAAAAACAACTTTCACTGACTGAAGAATAGCAATGACAACTATATATAACTTTTGTCGATTTTGAAAAGGCTTTTGACAGCATACACAGGGATAACATGTAAAATACTTCGGGCTTACAGTATCCCTAGGTGTATTGTTTCCAGCATAAAAAGTCTCTATGCTGACTTTACATGCAGTGTTGCGATGAGTAACCTTACTTTCGAAGTGAAAACAGGTGTAGGACATGGTTGCCCCTTGTCAACCACTCTGTTTTTAACTGCCATAGACAGGGTGATGCGCCAGACAACAGAGGATACCCCTAGAGGAATAAGATGGACAACGTTCACCACACTGGAAGATCTAGAATACGTAGACGATATTGCACTATTCTCACATTCACGTCAGCGCATCTAAGAAAAAAAAAACAGACAAATTGAATTAAAAAAAGACAACAAGTGGCACTGAATATCAATTTGAAGAAGACAGAAATTATGACGCTCAATGTAATAAATCCTGAGCCCATAAAAATAAGGAACCAAAAGCTGGAACAAACAAATACATTTACATATCTAGGAAGCTTAGTAACACCGGACGGTGGAACGAGCAAAGATGTCATTAACAGAATGAATAAAGCCAGAACAGCCTTTACAAATCTAAACAACATTTGGAAATCTTCTCAGTACAGCACAAACACCAAATTAAGATTATACGAGAGTTGCGTACTTTCTGTACTTTTGTATGGTGCGGAGTGCTGGAGAGTAACAGAAAAGGAAATGTCCAAATTATCCTCTTTCCACACAACCTGCCTAAGGAAAATTCTTCGAATTTTTTGGCCGAATACCATCTCCAACCAGGAACTGCTTACACGGTGCAGTCAAAAAGGCATGCACACCATCATTGCGGGCAGACGCTGGAACTGGGTTGGCCATGTCCTCAGAAGGGACCCTGACACCATCACCAGAACTGCTATGCTATGGACCCCAGAAGGACGGCGAAAGAGAGGCAGACCAAAGACAACCTGGCGGAGAACAGTGGAGGCTGAGATGCAAAGCATGAACCAGAGTTGGGGCACGGCACGAAGGATGGCCACTGACCGAGCAAAATGGGGATAGTTTGTTGCTGCCCTACAAGACGCCACTAGCGTGATGGCCACTGTCTGCTTTGTCAGTCACAATCTATTTAAATAGTTTGGCTTTTTTTGTGTGACAGCGTTAGACTTTTTTATTATTTTTCTGTGAAGGTGTTTGGCTTTCCCCCCCACAATTTTCATCTGGCAACCCTGCCTGTCAGTGCAGCTGACAGCTCGCTACGTGAATTAAGCCCAGCAGCGAGCTCAAAAATAACAAATGTTAAACGTTTGCTTAGTGAACTCTCTAAGACATCACAGATGATTTGTGGTGCGCTCGCAGAACTACAGAGACGTGTACGTCCTATTATCAAAAACGATCGTTTATTATTGGGGGGAAAGAGGGCAGGGAAAGAGGGGGAGAAGGTTTGCACATTGCAACCTATTTCCAAAACAAGTTCAAGATACTGTCTTTATTTTGGGGCAAAAAGTTTGTACAATATACACTATTTCAGAATAAGTTTACCAGTTTTCAGAACAAGTTCACTAGTTCAGGAATGAGGCGTTTTTCAGTTGGAGATGTTCATGTCTGATATCCTACTTATCTACAAAGAAACCACAAATAGGTCACCAGGTAAGAATTTTTCTTATAATACACCGTACACTTACTAAACTCTCTTTCCCCCCCCCCCTTCTCTCTCTCTCTCTCTATATATCTATATATATATATATATATATATATATATATATATATATATATATATATATATATATATATATATATATATATATATATATATATATATATATATATATATATATATATATGGGCAGTCCATGGAACTCCCTTAAGTCGGATTTCGGATAAACCAAAGCAATTTTGCAAATCCCAGCCAAAAGTCTTTGGCTTCGTTAAACAACTCCGATTAAGTTCAACTCTGACAAGTCTAATTTTCGGATAAGCCGAAGCAATTGTTCAGTCCCCAACTCAAATTAGGACTCGCTTAAGCTGAAGTTTTGTCTTCGTGCATCTTCAGAAGATCAAGTTACAATTATAGGTTTATGTGGCCGCGTGTAGTTTTTTTTTTTTTTTTTTGTGACAAATAGGCAATCCATAAATGATGATCGGGCTGCAGATTTCAGTTCTGCCAGTCTACAAATGGTTGCAAACGGAAATAGGACGCCAGACTCAAAGATGAAAGAAAGACGGCCAAGTACGATTCGTAATAAGCCGCTCTGATCAAAGGGACATCGAAAAAACTCGTACATTCGTTTTGACCCTTCCTGTTAATGTTAACGTAGTAAACGCTTAGGGAGTATACAAAGTGCCAAGACAGACATGTACTTAAACTCACGTTAGCACATGTGTTATGGAACTTTACGATATAGTCCTAGAGAACCTTTATTTTATGAGTGACTAGTGACAGTCCTAGATAATATTTTGGACAGACTTATGAACAATACAAAGATTCAAAGCAAGAGCACAAGAAGTTTTTTTTTTTTTTTTTAATTTACGTGGAAGTGAAAATAACTAAAGTTATTTATTTTTGTTTGTTTGTTTCTATGAATGCAGTCATCATTACCCTTCACCTCTCTAAAGCAAATACGTAGCAAGCCTTCCACACGGCTGTTTGTGCCTTATATCCAGTGTCTGTCCAAGTCTTCTTTATCCCTTGAAGTTCATGTCTCCAATTCCCTGTGAATGTTATTACCTTGTATAATGCTTTACTTTCATTATTTCATTGATAGTTCTGACTTAAAAAAAAAAATCTTCATTAGTCTAGCATGATGTTATACACATTCATCATATAAACATTATGTGCTATGTAGTGCTGACGTTGCAACTGCTATTTTGTTTAGTATTTGTCTTCTGTGGTTACTGTTTCTAAGATTTGGATGCACGCTAGCTAATGCTGCTGTGGATAATGCTGAGATTAAAAACGTGTGCACTGTGTTTGATTAGGGGATATGTAGATTTAGATGTTTTGGTATTTGCGCCTATGGTACAAAGGACACGATGCTACACTTTATACTTTTAATTTGCTTTTAAAAACGTGAAAAAGATGCAAAAATGCTAATCAAACGATAAAACAGTTGTAAATAAAGGGTTACAATAATTATCTTTTACTTTCTCTCTTATTGTGCCCGTAAATTTCCAGCTCTGGGCAAACTCTTCATAAGCAGAATTTCGGATAAGCAGAAGTTTTTTTTTTTAGATGGTCCCAGCGACTTCTGCTTATCCAGACTGCACTGTGTGTGTATATATATATATATATATATATATATATATATATATATATACGAGGGGCGTTCAGAAAGTAATGCACCACATCGTTTTTCTCAGCTAATAATGAAGATAGAAGCATGAAATTTTGCACACTTCAAATATGGCATGTGCAAATTGTGTGCACCAAATTGCACTGCAACCGGCCAAATAATACGGCTGCCCTAAACCGTTGAAATGGAGCATGTTAGCAACTTGCGTTATAAGCAGCGAATTGTGATAGAATTTCTCGTTGCAAAGAAGGAAACTGTTGTGAATATTCACAAGCGTCTATGTGATGTGTATGGCAGTTTTTCAGTCGACAGGAGTACAGTCAATCGCTGGGTTCAGAGAATCAAAGAATCAGGAAGTGGAGATACGGAGCTGCTTGATCGGCCGCGCTGTGGACGTCCTGCCACAGCCACCAACGCAGAAATGTTGAAATGCGCTGAGGGCATTATTCTAACTGATAGGCGAATCACTACTCAACAATTGGCCTTACAGCTGTCAGTCAGCATTGGTAGTGCAAATGCAATTATAAAAGCTCTCGGATTTTCTAAGGTTTGCGCAAGATGGGTTCCTCGAAGTCTCACAAATGACCACCGATTGCAAAGGAAAGCAATTTCTTCTGAATTGTTGGAGCGTTTCAATGCTGATGGAGAGAACTTTTTGGCTAAGATCGGTACAGGTGACGAAACCTGGGCACATCATTTTGAACTTGAGACAAAAAGACAGTCAATGGAGTGGCATCATCCGCAATCACCACGAAGAAAGAAATTCAAGACAATTCCTTCAGCTGGAAAGGTCATGATCACTGTCTTTTGGGACATTGAAGGTGTGATTCTTGTGGACGTTATGCCAAGAGGAGAGACAATCAATTCGCAAGCTTACATTAAGACATTGAAAAAACTCAGTCAACGTTTTCACAGAGTTCGGCCGCACAAGAATCCAGCAGCCCTGCTTCTCCTTCACGACAATGCGCGACCTCACACAAGTCTGGCAACACGGGAAGCAATCACCAAATTGGGTTGGACTGTACTACCCCATCCACCCTATAGTCCCGATTTGGCACCCTCTGATTTTCATCTATTTGGTCCACTTAAAGATGCGCTCCGTGGGACAAGGTTTGAAGATGATGAAGGAGTGATTCATGCAGCGAAGAAATGGCTACATGATCAAGGCAAAATCTGGTACGGGCTAGGAATACATGCACTTGTTTCGCGCTGGCATAAAGCCGTACAAGTTGATGGGGATTATGTTGAATAATACCGATGTTTACATGACATATCCATGTATATTGTTGTCGTGGAATATTCTAATCCACATATATAAATTATCAAGTAAATATAAAGCCTAATAAATACATATAATAAATAAAGGAAGAAGAATGGTAAAGAACAGTGCTGTCACAATGACTGTACTCGAAATCCCCTTGTTTTCTACTGCGTATGCAAATTGTAACGTTTCACGTTGATATTAAAGGCCTTCTGCAACATACACGCGTTTCCCAAACACACAATAAAATGTGCTGCCTTTCTAAGAAAAACCTTGAAATATGCAAGTTGACCTAAATTTTAAATTCCATTCATGTCTTTTTCTACACTATGTTACCAAGATCAAAAGACAGATGGACAAAAGGATAGCGAGAAGGGAGAGGCAGAAAGCCGAACACTAAACACGCTTCGCGCGATACACAAATGCTGCCATCACGCGTGTAAGACTACAAGCACTAACTTTTTCGGACGGACAGTGATAAATTCACTACCCTTCCCAGAGTTAGGTTTTAAAATCATAAAAAACGCTTATTAGGAAAGATAACATTATATGGGTTTACGTTTGAAAACATTACAGTACCCAGACAGCACATCTTCGAAACAGGAGGTAGAAGGAATTGCATATTTTGAACGCAGCCACGTAGCTCTTTTAAATTTGGATATTTGGGTTCCTTAGGGCTTGCTGACAAAGAATATGTAAAACGTTACGCAAATAGTCCAGGAATTAATAAATTATAACCAAAATAAAATAGTGGGGATGCCTGACAGCATGGAATCATTTCTGCTCATAAAATTTTTTTTATAACGTGTTTGAAAAAAAATCTTACGTTACAGAATTAGCCTACCATGTAAACTCCAAATTGATTGGAGCGCAACAAATGAAAGACTAACCACGATTGGTCGGGCTATAAATACTATCTTTCGTTGTTAGGGGAGACGTGAAAAGGTAACATTTTTTCAAACACTTGTCGAAACGTGGCCTCATTGGCTAGACTCGCTGATATACTCACTTAGGAGCGTTAGTTCGAGACCACTAGTGCAAATAATCTTGATAAAGCAACAGTGCGTTGAAGCCAGCTCATATTTGTGTTAAATAAAAGCCTGGAACATAAGCAGATGGGAATTTGTGCCAGTAATTGTGCCAGAATTCATTGCTAATCAACGTATCTGTGTTTATTTCCATGAAATTGTGGTAAGCTTGAACCATTCAGTATCTTTTAATGAAAATTGAATGTAAATTGTTAATTTATGCCTGTATATATATGTGTAGTTCAGTGGCAAACAGGAGATAAAGCCTATAATGCTCCAGCCTGAACAGAGGGTGTCGGAGGGAAGTAAAACGGCATGGAATGGCCAAATAGTACACTGACACCTGGATGATTGATTAGACAGAAATAATGCTGGAAGTGCAGAGGCGTGGTAACCATTAAGGAGGTAAATACTGGTATAAAGTATTTCAGATGAAGCTGACAGTTGGCCTAACGCTCTGAACTCAATGTTTGTGTTGTATTGTGCTCAGTGTAGAACTAGAGTATCAATTAGTTATGAAGTAGAAGGTACATCCTTCTTGTTTACAGGGACCGTGGTCTTGATGGTATTGAGCAGCACCTGGTCAGAGCTTTGCTGAATCCAGAGTCGGACAGCATACTCCTTGGTCTTTTTAGCTATCAGTGAGGTGTCTCCAGAGCCCAGGGAGAATTCGAGCAGAGGAGTCCTTCCCTGCCGCCATCACGCCAGATAAGCTGATTTGGCCAGCTGAGCTCAACATTATGTCCCCTCATCTTGAAATGACTTTGTAAAAATAACATTCAGAGGGGAATTTAATTGTCTTAATATCAGGAACTGAGAACATCTCCAATAATAGTCCCAAAAGACAAACTATTGAAGTCATGATGACAAATACCAACAGAGCTTGAACAAAACAAAACCAGTATTACCTCATATTACCACTACACAACTGACACACATAGGATATTTTAATAATATATGTCACTACAATATTCATATTGATAAAGTCTGTACATATACTTGTAATTAAAATTGATTGTGATTCCTGGTTCCTTTGTATTTGAATCAGGACACATATACCTTTATGATAACCATGAATACATATTGTTATTTGAAAAGTTATCAGTGACTCCTTAAGATATTCTCATAGAGTGTTATATGTATGTGAGTGTCACAGTGTTGTCAAGAGTAGTGGATTAAATTAAATTGTTTATCTGTCTGTTGTTGTGACTTACACTTCATCATACACATACCCTAGACACATAACGTAGTCATCACACTATTCCAGAATAATTCTGACTGAGATATATAGATATGTGGTAGCAAGTAAGGTTATCTATAATACACTACTCTTAATAGATATAGATACCTTCACAGCTGATCTCAGTCAGTACACTAAGTCCCCTATAAATATTTATAACATCCCACTTCACCACATATATTGGGGTCTCGCTCTTGGGATTTTGAATCTTTCCCTATTAAAAATATTGGGGGTAATTCACTTCAGGGAATATAAGAATTAAAAGGTATCCTTGGGTGGAAGTAAATAAGGTTGAGCTCACGGTGCCTGTGTTGTCCATTAGATATATTTAGAGATTAAATTGTTGGTTAGACATTGTAGAAACTTACCTGATAGACAATGGTGGACCTGGCCAAGTTTCGATCTGCTGCTGTTCAGACTGCAAAGGAGTTAGGATTAGATGGGCAAGTTATGGTTGCCTATGTTACTACGGAATGTGACAAATTTATTGAACGCGAAGAAAGAAGGTTTGAAGCCGAAAGAAAGTTAGAGGCTGAAAGGGAAATTAAGAAGTTACAATTTGAGGCTGAGGCTGAGACTAAGAGGTTGCAGATTGAGGCTCAGGCTAAGAAATTGGAAGCAGAAAGAGAAGACAAAAGATTAGCTGCAGAAAGAGAAGCCGAGGAAAGAAGACAGGCTGCAGAAAGAGAAGAGAAGAAATTAGCTGTAGAAAGAGAAGAGAAGAAATTAGCTGCAGAAAGAGAAGAGAAGAAATTAGCTGCAGAAAGGGAAGAGAGGAAATTAGCTGCAGAAAGGGAAGCAGAAGATAAAAGATTACAAAGGGAACATGAGTTACGACTAAGGGAGTTTGAGTTTCAGGGCCATGCTCCTGAAAATGGTGCCAGTCCCTTTGCCTCTGATGCCACTGCTAGCCAAGGAGCCTCAACCTCAGCTATGAATTTTCATTTAGATCATTTTGTTGAGAAAGACGATGATATTGAGAGCTATATAAATAGGTATGAGCTATTAGCTACCACGTATGGGTTAGAGAGAGAAAGGTGGAGCTTAAAGTTATCTCAGGGACTTCGTGGGGCAGCTTATGAAGTTTTTTGCAAAAATGAGCAGAGGTGATCAGGAAAATTATGACATGCTAAAGCAGGCTCTTTTGTTAAGGTATGAAAAGAATGCAGAATTTTATAGGAAAAAAATTTAGGAATGCTAAACTACTGTCAGGTGAAACCTATCACCAGTTCTCTGCACGAATAGAGACATACTTGGAGAAATGGACTTCTCTGGGGAAAACCCAAGATCTTAAGGAAATGGTCCTTATAGAGCAATTAAGAGAGTCCATGGCTCCAGACCTGAGAAAGTTTCTCATGGAACAAGGTGCAGAGAGGCTGGGTGAGTTGCTAAATGTTGCTGAAAGGTATCAAGCAGCTCAAGCAGAGGTAACAGGTAATAAAAAGAAACAAGTGGATAACTTTAGGGCACCACAGAACTTTAATAAATTTGATCCTAAGGATCAAAATAAAGGTAAGCACCAATTTGATAGGCCACGGTATGACAATAAAAATAAATTCCCACAATTCGATGAAAGGAAATATAATGAAAGAAAATCTTTCAACCAAGGAAAAAGGTGGTGTAAGAATTGTCAGATGGACAATCATGACACTGACCGTTGCAGAAGGAAACCTGTGTATATGGCAACCCTTCAGGTCAGGTCGACCTCAAGACAGGAGGAGGATATTATGTTAGATACCACTCCAGAAGAGATGAGGACGGCACAGGCTGGGGATAAAACACTCAAGCCTTGTTTCAGAAAATTGTCAACTTGTCATACAACTCCAGGCAAGGGAGATTTTTACATGAAAAACAAGTTGATGTATAGGAAGACTGGAGCTAGATCCAAAGGTCACGGACAGCTGGTTCTTCCAAAAAGATATAGGGCAGACTTAATAAGGAGCCTACATGTGAAACCAGATGGGGACCATGAGAAAATAGGTACCATCATTCAAAAGGTGGCTCACAATTATTATTGGCCCAAAGCAAGATGGGACATTGAGAATTTTGTAGAAAGGTGTAGCATAGCACATGAGGGAACACCCACAAGTGGGAACATGGATCAGGACCTGGATACGCCACGGGGCAAAATTAGGCCTGATAATAAAAAGAAAAATAGATTTGAAAAAGTGGACCAAATGAAATGGGAAGCCCCTTTTCACGGACAAGCTTCACTTAACTGTTTTACAATGGCCACTATGCGGAGAGTACAAAAAGATGTCTTACCCCAGGATAAGCCGACAATCCCTCAATCGGACTTAAACAAACTGGAGGAAGAGGATGTAGAGAGGAAATCTCTCATCAAGAATTTTAAGTGGGGAGAAAGCCCCAAAAGAAAAAAATTGGTAGCGGTCGTTTTGTGAATGATAATTCTGGGAGGAAAAATCATCACTATAAAGCTTCGAGTGGAAGAGACCATACCGGTGCATGGACAAATAGGTCCACACAATTAAAGGTCCATATGTAGCTATGTTAAGAACGTGGACTGATGAAAAGGCAGAGGAAAACATTACATCTTCATACCAATATGTGAATGAGCTGACCACTCGGTTAAAAACTGGCTGGAAACTTGCCAATGAAAATTTGAAACAAGCCAGGAAGAAACATGCTGCCTATTATAACAGGAGGCGAAGGACAGAAATTTGGCTGTGGGAGAGAAAGTACTGCTTCTTTTGCCTGGGAGTCAGAATAAGTTACAAATTGGATGGCAGGGTCCATATACAGTTTTAGAGAAGGTGTCTAGAACAAATTATAAGATAGATAAGAAGGGGAAAGAAAAAATCTATCATGTGAATCTCCTGAAGAAATATTTGGAAAGAGAACATCAGGAAGAGACACACTTGTTGACCTTGTCCATCGCCATGGAGATGAAAAAGGAACCACTTTCATCATTTGAATATCCATTACACCCCTGTGAGACAGCAGCACAGGTGAAAATCAGTATACATTTAACGAAAACTCAGAAAGAGAGAGTGCAACAGGTTCTAAATAATCATGCAGAGGTGTTAACAGACCGACCAGGGCATACAAACCTATTGGAATATGATATGAAACTAATAGACTCCACACCTGTCTGTATGAAACCATATTCGATTCCGTTTGCTAAGGAGAAAGCTTTGAAGGAAGAGATAGACTATCTGTTGAAGGAAGGAATTATTTCGCACAGTGAGCCTTCGTATAGTTCCGGTGTTGTACTCTTAAGGAAGCCCTCTGGAGAACATAGACTCTGTATAGATTACAGGAGACTGAATGCTATTACAGAAGGACAGGTGGATCCATTGCCGGATACAAATCAGCTGTTTGCCAGGCTAAATAAAGCTAAATATTTCTCAAAAGTGGATCTGAGTAAAGGATACTATCAGATTCCAGTAAAGCCTGAGGTTAGACCATACCTAGCTTTTAGTACCTCAGAAGGACACTATGAGTTTAATAGATTGCCATTTGGATTGAAGAATGCGCCTAGTGTCTTCTCTAGAATGATGAGAAAATTATTGGATCCTCTGAATAATCCCTGTATAACAAATTTTATGGATGATATCCTTATAGCAACAGAAACATTTGAGGAACACATTGACTCTCTGAACATGCTGTTTGATCGACTTAGGGAGGCAAATTTAACAGCCCGACCAACCAAATGTTGCGTTGGATGTAAAGAATTGGAATTTTTGGGACACACAGTTTATTAGGGAAACATGACCCCTGACCCAAAGAATTTAGAGAAACTACAGAAAGCCCCGAGACCACAAACCAAGAAGGACGTGAGATCCTTTGTCTCATTATGTGGTTTCTACCAGAAGTATATCAAGGACTTTAATTCCATATGTGCACCGTTAACTGAATTGACACGTAAAGGACATCCAGATCGCATTACATGGACACCACAATGTGAAATGACTTACCAAGAATTGAAGGAAAAGCTCACAAGTAAACCCATTTTAAAATTACCTGACTTAAGTCAAGAATTCATAGTAAGGACGGATGCAAGTAATATTGGGTTAGGGGCAACTCTACTACAGAAATCAGATGCATTGGATGGGGAATTAAGCCCAGTGGCATATGCTAGCAGAAAGTTGAATAAAGCTGAAATCAACTACTCAACTAGCGAAAAAGAATGTCTTGCAGTAATATGGGCGATAAAGAAATTCAATATTTATCTATATGGGAAGGCATTTAAGTTGCAAACAGACCACAAACCGTTATCGTTTCTAGCACAGGCTAGGCATGAGAACTCCAGGTTACTCCGATGGTCTTTACTTTTGGCTCCATATAATTTTAGCATTGAGTATATATCTGGAAAAACCAATTTGGGAGCGGATTTTTTAAGCCGCCATCCGTGTGATGAGAATCACCGTAAACCCCAGAAATAATAATAAATTTCTCTATGTGAATATAGAATAAAGGACTGACATATAATGTCTGTTTTAAGAGGGGAGGTGTCGTGGAATATTCTAATCCACATATATAAATTATCAAGTAAATATAAAGCCTAATAAATACATATAATAAATAAAGGAAGAAGAATGGTAAAGAACAGTGCTGTCACAATGACTGTACTCGAAATCCCCTTGTTTTCTACTGCGTATGCAAATTGTAACGTTTCACGTTGATATTAAAGGCCTTCTGCAACATACACGCGTTTCCCAAACACACAATAAAATGTGCTGCCTTTCTAAGAAAAACCTTGAAATATGCAAGTTGACCTAAATTTTAAATTCCATTCATGTCTTTTTCTACACTATGTTACCAAGATCAAAAGACAGATGGACAAAAGGATAGCGAGAAGGGAGAGGCAGAAAGCCGAACACTAAACACGCTTCGCGCGATACACAAATGCTGCCATCACGCGTGTAAAACTACAAGCACTAACTTTTTCGGACGGACAGTGATAAATTCACTACCCTTCCCAGAGTTAGGTTTTAAAATCATAAAAAACGCTTATTAGGAAAGATAACATTATATGGGTTTACGTCTGAAAACATTACAGTACCCAGACAGCACATCTTCGAAACAGGAGGTAGAAGGAATTGCATATTTTGAACGCAGCCACGTAGCTCTTTTAAATTTGGATATTTGGGTTCCTTAGGGCTTGCTGACAAAGAATATGTAAAACGTTACGCAAATAGTCCAGGAATTAATAAATTATAACCAAAATAAAATAGTGGGGATGCCTGACAGCATGGAATCATTTCTGCTCATAAAATTTTTTTATAACGTGTTTGAAAAAAATCTTACGTTACAGAATTAGCCTACCATGTAAACTCCAAATTGATTGGAGCGCAACAAATGAAAGACTAACCACGATTGGTCGGGCTATAAATACTATCTTTCGTTGTTAGGGGAGACGTGAAAAGGTAACATTTTTTTCAAACACTTGTCGAAACGTGGCCTCATTGGCTAGACTCGCTGATATACTCACTTAGGAGCGTTAGTTCGAGACCACTAGTGCAAATAATCTTGATAAAGCAACAGTGCGTTGAAGCCAGCTCATATTTGTGTTAAAATAAAAGCCTGGAACATAAGCAGATGGGAATTTGTGCCAGTAATTGTGCCAGAATTCATTGCTAATCAACGTATCTGTGTTTATTTCCATGAAATTGTGGTAAGCTTGAACCATTCAGTATCTTTTAATGAAAATTGAATGTAAATTGTTAATTTATGCCTGTATATATATGTGTAGTTCAGTGGCAAACAGGAGATAAAGCCTATAATGCTCCAGCCTGAACAGAGGGTGTCGGAGGGAAGTAAAACGGCATGGAATGGCCAAATAGTACACTGACACCTGGATGATTGATTAGACAGAAATAATGCTGGAAGTGCAGAGGCGTGGTAACCATTAAGGAGGTAAATACTGGTATAAAGTATTTCAGATGAAGCTGACAGTTGGCCTAACGCTCTGAACTCAATGTTTGTGTTGTATTGTGCTCAGTGTAGAACTAGAGTATCAATTAGTTATGAAGTAGAAGGTACATCCTTCTTGTTTACAGGGACCGTGGTCTTGATGGTATTGAGCAGCACCTGGTCAGAGCTTTGCTGAATCCAGAGTCGGACAGCATACTCCTTGGTCTTTTTAGCTATCAGTGAGGTGTCTCCAGAGCCCAGGGGAGAATTCGAGCAGAGGAGTCCTTCCCTGCCGCCATCACGCCAGATAAGCTGATTTGGCCAGCTGAGCTCAACATTATGTCCCCTCATCTTGAAATGACTTTGTAAAAATAACATTCAGAGGGGAATTTAATTGTCTTAATATCAGGAACTGAGAACATCTCCAATAATAGTCCCAAAAGACAAACTATTGAAGTCATGATGACAAATACCAACAGAGCTTGAACAAAACAAAACCAGTATTACCTCATATTACCACTACACAACTGACACACATAGGATTTTAATAATATATGTCACTACAATATTCATATTGATAAAGTCTGTACATATACTTGTAATTAAAATTGATTGTGATTCCTGGTTCCTTTGTATTTGAATCAGGACACATATACCTTTATGATAACCATGAATACATATTGTTATTTGAAAAGTTATCAGTGACTCCTTAAGATATTCTCATAGAGTGTTATATGTATGTGAGTGTCACAGTGTTGTCAAGAGTAGTGGATTAAATTAAATTGTTTATCTGTCTGTTGTTGTGACTTACACTTCATCATACACATACCCTAGACACATAACGTAGTCATCACACTATTCCAGAATAATTCTGACTGAGATATATAGATATGTGGCAGCAAGTAAGGTTATCTATAATACACTACTCTTAATAGATATAGATACCTTCACAGCTGATCTCAGTCAGTACACTAAGTCCCCTATAAATATTTATAACATCCCACTTCACCACAATTGTGTATAAATTTCATGCTTTTTGAATAAACAGCTCCTGAGAAAAACGATGTGGTGCATTACTTTCTGAACGCCCCTCGTATGTATATATATATATATATATATATATATATATATATATATATATATATATATATATATATATAATATATATATATATATATATATATATATATATATATATATATATATATATATATATGTGTGGATCCCGTTACACGCCTATTTAGGCATATTGGGAATACGGTGTTAGGCCCGTATTTTCTTGACCATCTGTACACTAGGGGTGATGTGGTCAGCATCACGCCAGTGTGTGTGTGTGTGTATATATATATAGTCCGTACAACGCGGCGGACATTAAGGGAGCGCAACATATATGCACCGAAATACAAAGTATAACCTTTTACACCTATCGCATTTATAAAGGAACCAGCCACAAGCACAGTTAATTAGCCTTAAAATGGTGTTATCTCACCTAGCAAAATAGATGTGGGCCTTACACTACGCGCCCCAAATTATTTACAGAGGTATACCGTCTTAATGATAACTACGAAGGTGATTCAGTGTTGCAAAATCGAACAGGAATTACGATAACAATCAGTTACATGCACTCTGAATAGTTACAGATTCAAGATAACAGATTAACTTCCTTTCACAAAATGTAATTCGGTGATCTTTATAGCTATACCATACAAGATTCCCCCTGTGTTGTTCCCAAAGGCCTCTGAGAAGATAAAGAAAGAACAGGTTACTGCTCCCTAATGCATAGTGTAATAGGCGATTAATATGAGGTTCTGTGTGGGGGCTGGCAACCTCATCTTGCATAACAAGCTGCTACAAAAACTACCGCCGCAAGACTATGTGAATGCTTTCATGCAGGCTTCCTGTGGACCAGTTGCGGTAGTATATCCATGCTACATATAGAGCGACAACGGAGCAGATGATGATGATGAAGATACAAGATGATACTCTAGTATCGTCAGGAAGAATATTTTATAAACTTCATATGAGATGATCGTCAGAGTGGCTGGAGCGCTTGCTTCTTGAGGCTAAGGGACGAGATTCGAAACGAAGTCACTGTCACAGAGGTCATGATCATGAAATTGCCTTTATCCTCTTCTAGAACGTGTGAATACTCGTCCGGGCAGACAGAGATAGCAGACATGCGTCTGTACTTTTCTCATGTCGCGGGCGTTTCGCCAGGCTAGGTGTCATAACGTCTAGCATTTTCACCTGACACTAACGTTTCTCTCAGAGTGAAGTGTGATATGACACTCACGCAGCGCTCGGGAATGAGACATAAAGTCTGGGTTTTTCCATGACACGCACGCTTCTCGGTCAGTTTGTTAACGTAGGTGCAAAAACTGCCCCTGCAGTGCAGACAAGTCGTCTACATTTGCATCTGACACGTAGCGCTTCGGCCGTTTCTTAGACGGAGGTGTCAGAGACGCAAGGTGGCAGTTACGGCATGCGTTTAGGTGTTAAACGTAAGCGTTAAAGACGGAAAAGGGGAGAGTACTTCGTTTTGCGAAATTAAACGTTTACCTCTTTGTCTGGTAATAGATATAACCAGAGTCTGAAACTTGTTTCTGTGCATTCTCCAACTTGCAGTAGACAGAATCACTCGTGCTAGTGAATGAAGCTTGTATAGCGAAGTCATTAGTTTCTCGTCAAATTTTGCCGAGCTTCTAAATACCTATCTAGTGAATTATCCTAGTCGTTGTGAAACTGTAATTCTGTTTGGAGGTAAAATATGGTATTAATATTCTAGTATTTTGTGAAGTGTTTAAAGTGTTAAATCGCTTATTTTATTTCACTAGTTAGATTTGGTGCAGAGCGCTTAATTTATATAGTCTGTATTATTTTATAGTGACGAGTTACAGTGGAAAACAGAAATTATATTTCTAGCTTAAACTCAGTCGGCTATTAAGGAATTTAATTTTACTGCTAAAATAATCAGACGAGTATAAATTTTTCTAACTAACTTATAATGCTAGATGCTTCATGAGTGGTGACGGAACACGTAGGTATTCCTAATTCATGATGATTGATTTTATGAATATAACTTATTTCACGGGAAGTTTTAAATGAAAAGTCAAGCGGTACCTTGCAATTTAAAATTATCAGTTATAACCGAGTACATAGTATGTATAATTATTTGATATGTGCTCTTTCCATTTATATATAGTGAAACTGTGGTACCCAAACTTTGCCGGCATTTAGTACAAGAGACATACCTGTGAGAAACATAAACAGTTTTTATCTTTTAACCACGTGGGTTTACAAGTTAACACCTGTCTGACAGTGCGTGTGTCTTCATAAATAGACAGAGTACAACTCTCACTAACGGGTTTTAGTAAAGACTAACTGTTTTATACTGGGCCTTTGAGCCAGATCAGATTTCTGCACAAACTCTATGTACAAATTTAGCCGTTGTGACAAGTAACATATTAACGTCAGTAACATTCCGACGGAGTTTCGACTAGTGGTGTGGTGACCAACTATAGTCCTTTCCTGAAAGTAGACACCGATCTGACATTCCTCAATTCTAGAAACCTAAGCTATTGACACTGTGCTCGTTGTTAACGCTCGTGCCTGGACAATTTTATGTGACTTAAACAGACATCCAAAACAATAGTATTCCCAAGAGAACGGTCCCGGAAGTAGTGAATTCAACCCGTCTTTTTGGACCTGGGGTTTTCTTGGCCAAGATTACCATTGAAGATTCTGTATGGGCAAGTCCTAAAAATATAGTTTTTTTGTTCCAGAAGTGACTATCAAAGCTGTAAGTATGTACATGTGCACGTGTGCTCGGCTGAATGAATAGAGTGTATGCAGGACGGAGTGATTTCTTTATTGTTGTAATTGGGCACCCAATTTGGCTGTCTTAACTTTCTGTATGCAAGTATTGCTAATCATATTTCCCTTAAAATAGAGCAGAGATACCACGTCTGTCCATACCTTAAAAAAGGGGGGAAAATATTAGACCTAATCATATGTATCTGTGACGTGTCGGGCTATCATCTTTCTCCTGACGGGACTGTGGGTTAAACATCGAGATAAGATCATACTGTGGGTCTACCATTTTTGTAGCATTTTTATTGACTGTATGACTATTTGTATATGCTTTGATGTAATTTCTATGTGTTGTGAAGAAATTTTAGATGATAATTAAAATTTCTCTTGAAATTAATCAGCGTGTTGGTCAGCTCGTTCTAGAATATTTATATAATCATTAGTTATAGTTCTCCTACGTCTGTACGTATAACTGTCGTCTTGTATGTGCGTGCACGTGAGTGGTTAGAGATATATATATATATATATATATATATATATATATATAAGGTGAGAGAGAGAAGATTTCTCGATCTCAGAGACAACCTCTTAATCACATTTCTACCATCTCACTCGTGGAAATCTATTGCCATTACTACTTCTCACTGTGACTATCACTTATTCTGATCTATTCAGAAGGGACCAACCCAAGTCTTAATTCCCCTATCAAAAATCTACGACAAATAGGGTCTCGTCTATCGGGATTTTGAACTTTGAATAGAAAAACGAGACGACAAATATCAGCTCGTCTTTAAGATTCTTTATTCTGATATAGAGTAAGAGTGTGATGTCTTGTGAGTTTTGTATCTTTTAAAAATAACTATCCCCTAGACATATCGATCTGTTTTATGGGCGTGCTAATAATTGTTTTTCCACAGCATTATTGAGCATTATACATTTGGTTTACAGGTTGATTTTGTCGGAATATATGTTAATTACTGATTTTGTAAAACTAAACGCTGGTAAAGTTTTGTGAGTGTATAACATTCACAGGGTTCTGAAGAAGTAGGTGTTTGAGCAAAGCTAAGGAGTGCGTTCAGACAATTACGTCCTGTAAATTGCCTCCCTTACCCTAACTATCTTCAGGAGTGAACTTGATAGTGGATTAAAAATTAAGGGATTTTTTTTCTCCTTAAAAATGTTTGCAATAATTATTTTTCCACTGTAGCAACTTATTTTTCAGTGAGTAATCTTAAACTACCATTTATTTGGCGTAGTCGTTTGCATTAGGTGCTTTATTGCCGATAACAGCAGCGATAGTTAGATACTTTATTTTTGGAGGAGGTATCCCAGGTTATAAAAGTATATCATCTTTTGTTTTGGTATTTTCTCGTAAGTGGTAGGAACTAGTGTATCCTTTTCTTATTTTCCTTCTCCACTTGTCTCAGTCACTGACTTATTATGACAGAAAGGGCGAAGCTTAGGCAACTCCTCAGGGACGAAGCGAGAGAGGAGGGACTGGAAGGAGAGGAAGCGAAAGCGTTTGTCAGAGACGAACTTGAGAGATATGACGCGGAGAGGAAATCAGCTGAAGCTAAGGAGGAAAAAGAAGAACTAAGGAGGAAAGAAGAAGCAGCGGAGAGGAAAGAAGCGGAAGACCGTCTATTACAGCAGAAGAAGATGGACGAGGAAATGGAAATTCGCAGGATGCAGCATGAGGAAAGAGAGAAGGAGGAGAGACAGCATGAGGAAAGAGAGAAGGAAAGACAGCATGAGGAAAGAGAGAAGGAGATACAGCATTTGGAAAGAGAAAATGAGCAATGATGACAGCATGAGTTGGCTCTGAAGGCTCTAGAAGTCCAAAGTCTCGGTGCTGCCTCTACCTCCAGCAATGGAGAGTCTTCTCCTCATTCTTCTTTAACTGATCCTTCTAACGCACAATCTACTCATCTCACTGCTATGTCTTTTCCGCTAGAATCTTTCCCTTGTCCTAATGAGAAGATTGACACGTATCTAGAAAAATTTGAGAAAATTGCAACTCTGTACGGTTTAGAGAGGTCGCGTTGGTGTATGAAACTTTCCCAGGCCCTCAAAGGTTCTGCTTATGATGTTTATTCTAAACTGGAAAGTGGCCAACAAGACAACTATGACTTGTTGAAGAAAGCTTTGCTTGAGCGCTTTGAAATGAATGCGCGAAAGTTTTTGCAACTGTTTTGCAACAGCAGGAAAGAGAGCTCTGAAACTTTCCAGCAGTTTTCATCTCGTTTGAAGGGATACTTGACGAAGTGCCTTGAGCTTTCACAGCTCCCCTCTACATATGAAGGTCTGGAGGAATTTGTTTTAACAGAACAAATAAAGAACACTTTGTCTGCTGATACCCGGAGATTTCTAGCTGAGAAGGGTGCATAAAAACTTGAAGACATCTTAGAAAAGTCTGAGCAATATCACAATGCGCTGGCTGAACTACCAGCCACAAAACGTAAACTGACAGAAGAGCATTTTCGGAAAAATAATCTAGACCAATCTTCTCATATTCCTCATGTTTCTAACCAAAATAACCACAGAGAAACTGGACCTCAAAACCCCCCTCCTGAAAAATCCAAGTTCTACAAAAACAAGTACCCCAACCACAGTAAGCAGTCTGATCAACCCGACCGCCCTTCATGGCAGCATAGCCAGAAAGGTCAAGGTGGCAAAGGAAGAACTCCTGAGCACGGGACTAATGATCAGAGTGAGCACACCGAGCCTAAACGCATCGGATGCTTACTAACAGTCTCGCAAGGCGGAATTATTGACAGTGATTCCCAACCTGTTGGGGATACACCCTCAACGCGAGGTACTGTTATTTTGAACGGTTCTCAAACTTCTTGTTTATTTGACACGGGGCTTTCCTATGATTGCATTGTTGCCAGAAACCTGGTCAACCCCGGTCAAGAGACAGCAGAGACCGTCCAACTTTGTGGAGCTTCCCATCGCACTGGTGGAGATCCACTCCGATTTTGTCAGAGGCGTGATCAAAGGCAGATTTTCACTCAGTTAGGATTCCCTCAACAAGTGTTGACGGATAACGGATCTCCATACTGAAACCTGTTGATGGATGAGATCGTGAAGATCTTGAGGGACCAGCACATCTACACTAAGCCTTACACTTACTTACTTACTTAGTCGTTCCTCTTCTACCGTGAGGTGTAGAGGTTTGGAAGAGAGAGCGCCAGACTATCCTATCGGCTGTCTTCTTCCTGGCCTGGTTCCATTCTAGTCCTCGGTCCTTCAAAGATTGTCTAATGTTGTCCTCCCAGCGGACTCTGGGTCGTCCTGGAGGTCTGGATCCCTGGCTCTTTGTTTCCCATGCTTGTCGTGGTAGCCGATCTTCTCCCATTCTGCAGACATGGCCAAACCATCTTAGTTGGGACTGTTCTATTTGGGTCTGCAGCGGGTGGGATTTTAGGCCTTGACGTATCGTCTGGTTGCGAACCATGTCTCTTCTTGTTACTTCAACCACCTTCCTCAGATACCTCATTTCTGAGGTTTGAATCTGGCTTTTGTGGGTTGTAGTCATTGCCCATGACTCGCATCCATATGTCAAGACTGGGACATAGGTGGAGCGGTATACAGCCATCTTCGTTTTCTTACCAACCTCTTTCTTGCTGAGGAATCCTAGATTTATGGCCTGATAAAGTCTCCCAGCCGCTGCTTTTCGAGTGGCCAACTCTTCTTTGATGCCCCCCTTTCGGCCTATAATAGCTCCGAGATATTTAAAGTGGTCGACCTGCTCCAGGACCTGTTCTCCCAACTTAATCTGATGTTTTCTTTCTTCTCGTGATATCACCATGGATTTTGTTTTAGAGCTGCTTATGACCATCCCTCTCTTCTCCAGCTCTTCCTTCCAGACTTGCAGGTTGGATTGGAGATGTATCTCTGATTTAGCAATCAGGGCAACATCATCAGCAAATGCTAGCTCTGAAATACAGACCTGTCTCATCTTCCAGTACCCCACTGAATACTTTCTTGTTCTCTCCTTACATGCCTTGATGACATCGTCCATGAGGAGTATGAAAAGATAAGGTGACAGGATATCGCCTTGTCTTACACCAGTGGTGGTCCTGAACTCTTCTGACTTATAGTTTGCTGTCCTCACATAATTTCTGCAAGACTTGTAGAAGCTCTGTATAGCATGAATCAGAGGTGCTGGAATGTTCTTCCTTGCCAAACAGTCCCAAAGTTTGCTCCAGGGGACCCTGTCAAACGCCTTTTCCAGATCTATGAAACAAAGATGGATCTCACGCTTGTACTCAAGGGCCTTTTCACTCAGCTGCCTGAGTGTGAAGATTAGGTCTTGAGTACTTCGGTTTGCTCGGAATCCGCACTGGGCTTCATCCAATTGTGGCTCAGCTAGGCATCGGAGTCTCTGCTCTAGGATTCTAGAGTAGATTTTACCAGGGACACTGAGAAGGGATATGCCTCTGTGGTTTCCACATTGTCGATTGTCACCCTTTTTGAAAATCGGTGTTATGATGGCAATCTCCCAATCCTTTGGTATGGTCTTGTTGCACCATGCTGCCTGTAGGACCTTTAAGAGTAATAGGTCGCCTGATGCTCCCATGTACTTAACCATTTCAGGTGTTATACCATCATGCCCTGCTGCTTTGCCCATCTTGATTTTCTCCAGTGCTGCCTTCAGTTCTTCCATCTTTATGTCATCTTCATCACCATTTGTATCCTCTTCTGTGCTAGTGGTTATCATTTCTGATGATTTACCTTGCTCACCATCAAGGAGTTCTGAGAAATATTCTTTCCATCTTTCCATTACTTCCTTCGGGGCAGTAAGCAATTTGCCTTGCTTGTCCTTTATAAATTTAAGAGGGCATTGTTTTTCCTTCCTCATGTTCTTTAGGGTCTTATAGAACAATTTCTGGTTTTCTTGTGCATCTTTTTCTAGCTTTTCTCCAAATTCTTCCCTGGACTTCTGTTTTGCTGCTAGCACTTTGTTCTTTGCTTCTGTTCTGAGTGTCACATATTCTCTATATTTTTCCATTTGTCCTGTTGTGTTTTTAGCTCCTAAATATTGTTTCCATGCCATTTTCTTCTCTCTTATTTTCTCTTTGACTTCCTCTGTCCACCAAGGTTTCCTCTTTCTCTTGTTCCCAAGTCGGACTTCACCACATGCTTCTGCAGCAGCTGTCTTTATGATGTCCTTGAATTTAAGCCACCAACGGGCTGATCACCCGTTTGCCAGTCACTTCGATTACGGAAACAACAGCAAATGGATTGATTTGCCGTTGCCCTAAAGACGCCAATAGGCGTGATGGGAAACAATGGCAAAGAAAACCTATCTGCTGTTCCCCTAAGACGCCACTAGGCGTAATGGCCACTGACTGCTTTGACGGTCGGTGGCTAAGGATGGAAGAAGAAGAAGAAGAAGAATAATAATTTAAGCCACAGGGTTTCCAAGTCATCAGGTTGTTCTTCTGTGTTTCTCACCGCTGTAGCAATAAGCCCCTGATATCTGGTCTTAATTTCTGGCTCTCTCAGCTTGTAGGTCCTAATGCTCATTTCTCCTGCTCGTTTACTTGGTTTCTTGCGTGTGTTGGGCAGTTCCTAGGCTGAGCAACTCTTTCAGTTGTTCGTTTGATTGTTAGCAGGTAGTGATCACTTCCAATCTCTGGCCCCCTCCAGACTCTTGCATCTCGGACATATTTGAATGAGCTCCTCCTAACAATGGCATAGTCGATCACTGACTTCTCATTCTTTGTTGGTTCACACCTAGTGTATGCATGTATGCGCTTATGGGGGAACTTTGTGTTGGTAATGATCAGATTCTGCTCACTGCAGAATCTGAGGAGTCGCTTTCCATTGTCATTGAGAGTATCTTCTCCATATCTTCCGATAACTCCACCCCATCTAGCATGGTCATTTCCAACTCTGGCATTAAAATCTCCGAGCATGATAACTTCATCTAGGCAGTCATCCACTGTCCTTTGAAGCAGCTCAAAGAATTCCTCCTTGACCTCTGCTCTCTCATCCTCATTTGGCCCATACACTATGACCAGGACCAACTATGGCTGATCACCTTCTTTGCCAGTACACCTTCGATTACGGAAACAACAGCAGATGGACTGATCTTTTTGATTTTGGGCCACAATAAAGACGCCCCTTTAGGCGTGATATGGGAAACAATAGGCAAAGAGAAAACCTTATCCCTTTTTGCTGTTGCCGTTAAGACGCCACTAGGCTTTAATGGCCACTGACTGCTTTATACTTCTTGTGTCGGTGGCTAAGTCGTAGTCCGAAGTCCGTTCCAGTTCGAAGAAGAATATGACCAGGTTGACTATGGTTTCTCCTTCTTTTAGTTTTACAACCATAATGCGCTCCGAGACAAAGTTCCATCCCTTGATACTATCTTTCTGGTTTTTGGCCACAATGCAACCCACGCCCCCTTTAGCTCTTTCAGATGTGGGTACACCACTGTATAGCAGAGTGTTGCCATCGGCCGATCCATGACTCCTTGTCCCTTTTATTCTTTGCCAGGGTAATAGCCAGTATTTCTAGTTTTGCTTTCCTCATCTCTTCCATCAGCTCCTCTTCTTTCCCATTTATACTTCTTGTGTTCCATGTTCCATAAGTCGTAGTCCGTAGTCCGTTCCAGTTCGTCGCCTTTAGAATCAGTCCGGTTTTCTCTCTTATATTGTTTGTAATCATAGTTTAAGACAAACAGGTGATTGGCCTGTTGTGCCTTTGCATGGTGGAGAGGCTGCCTCCTTACGGTTGGACCCATGCAGGATCGCCCTCCTCCTTTGATTGAGATCCGGAAGCTTGGGACCCAACACATCTAGTTCAAAGCCTTACACTCTGGCCAGAAATGGGCTAGTAGAACGTGTTAACGGAAACCTCAACATGATGTTAAGTAAACTGGCACAAGTGAAACCTGAAGATTGGGATTGTTGCATTCCGGCAGCTTTATTTGGCTACAGAGAATCTCCTCATACTTCCACAGGATTTCCGCCAGCTACGCTTTTATTCGGCAGACCCATTAAGGGCCCGCTTGAAGCCTTACTTTGGTCGCTGACAGACCAGAAGGCTGAGGAGACAGTTGTCTCAACAAGCAAATATGTGTCGGATTTAAAGGATAGGTTGAAACTAGGATGTGACCTAGCAACGACTAACTTTAAGCGAGCACGCACAAAGCACGCTAACCGATACAGGAAAGTCGCGAAAGAGAGAGAACTGGAAGCAGGAGATAAAGTTTTGGTGTTACTCCCTACCGGAAACAACCAACTGAAGATCGGATGGCAAGGGCCGTTTACCGTCCTGAAAAAGATTTCTAAGGCTAACTACCAGATCTCTATTCAAGGAAAGGAAAAGATCTTCCACTTAAATCTGCTAAAGAAATTCGTGGAAAGACCAGTGCCGACCTCCGACCATCTCCTGACTATCGCCAAAACTGACGAAGATGACGATAGTGGCAGGGATATTCCACTGCAATCACACGAAATCTTTCAAAAATGTCAGAAGCGGCGACGCTCTTTCAAGCGCGCATGGGAGACATTCCAGAGAAGGGAAACTTTGGGAGGTGATGCGAGTAGGAATTGGAGACAGATGGAGGGGGAGATGAGAGGGAAGAGGACAGACACCCTGAAGCTACGGATATAGGAAATTTAATTCCATAACGTAGACATGGAGTGGTTCCATATCTAAAAGGGGGGACGTTCTGTCACAGAGGTTATGATCATGAAATTGCCTTTATCCTCTTCTTTTTCTTTCACCCGTATCCTCTATTTATTATCACTCTTTACCTTTTTTTCCAGTATTTTTCGCATCCATTGGGTTGCGAAAAATATTTTTTGCCCATTCTGGCTTTCGCCAGTTTCGTTTCTCATTGAGAAACGCATTTATTGCTGATTAAACGTGAGAATGCATTTATGACATAACGTCAGAGAGAGAGAGAGCGTTTAAATGCATTCTATTGCATTAGATGTCAATGGACGATAGAACGTGTGAATACTCGTCCAGGCAGACAGAGATAGCAGACATGCGTCTGTACTTTTCTCATGTCGCGGGCGTTTCGCCAGGCTAGGTGTCATAACGTATAGCATTTTCACCTGAACTAAGTTTCTCTCAGAGTGAAGTGTGATATGACACTCACTTGGCAGCAGCTCGGGAATGAGACATTTTGTCTGGTTTTTCCATGACACGCACGCATTGTTGGCCATGGTCAGTTTGTTAAGTAGGTGCAAAAAACTGCCCGGGGCATTGCAGACAAGTCGTCTGAGATTTGCATCTGACACGTAGCGCTTCGGCCGTTTTCTTAGACGGAGGTGTCAGAGACGCAAGGTGGCAGTTACGGCATGCGTTTAGGTGTTAAACGTAAGCGTTAAAGACGGAAAGGGGGAGAGTATTCGTAGTTTTGCGAAATAGTAAACGTTTACCTCTTTGTCTGGTAATAGATATAACTGGAGAGTCTGAAACTTGTTTCTGGGCATTCAGTCCTCCAAATTGCAGTAGACAGAATCACTCGTGCTAGTGAATGAAGCTTGTATAAGCGAAGTCATTAGTTTCTCGTTTCGAAATTTTGTCGAGCTTCTAGAATACCTAAATATAAGTGAATAATTCCTAAGTCATTTGTGAATAACTGTAATTCTGTTTGAGGTAAAATATTATTAATATTCTAGTATTTTGTGAAGTGTTTAAAGTGTTAAATCGCTTATTTTATTTCACTAGTTAGATTTGGTGCAGAGCGCTTAATTTATATAGTCTGTATTATTTTATAGTGACGAGTTACAGTGGAAAACAGAAATTATATTTCTAGCTTAAACTCAGTCGGCTATTTAGGAATTTAATTTTACTGCTAAAATAATCAGACGAGTATAAATTTTTCTAACTAACTTATAATGCTAGATGCTTCATGAGTGGTGACGGAACACGTAGGTATTCCTAATTCATGATGATTGATTTTATGAATATAACTTATTTCACGGGAAGTTTTAAATGATGTCAAGCGGTACGCTTACAATTTAAAATTATCAGTTATATCCGAGTACATAGTATGTATAATTATTTGATATGTGCTCTTTCCATTTATAGTGAAACTGTGGTACCCAAACTTTGCCGGCATTTAGTACAAGAGACATACCTGTGAGAAACATAAACAGTTTTTATCTTTTAACCACGTGGGTTTACAAGTTAACACCTGTCTGACAGTGCGTGTGTCTTCATAAATAGACAGAGTACAACTCTCACTAACGGTTTTTTAGTAAGAGACTAACGGTTGTTTATAGTACTGGGCCTTTGAGCCAGATAAGATTTCTGCACAAACTCTGTGTACAAATTTAGCCGTTGTGACAAGTAACATATTAACGTCAGTAACATTCCGACGGAGTTTCGACTAGTGGTGTGGTGACCAACTATAGTCCTTTCCTGAAAGTAGACACCGATCTGACATTCCTCAATTCTAGAAACCTAAGCTATTGACACTGTGCTCGTTATTAACGCTCATGCCTGGACAATTTTATGTGACTTAAACAGACATCCAAAACAATAGTATTCCCAAGAGAACGGTCCCGGAAGTAGTGAATTCAACCCGTCTTTTTGGACCTGGGGTTTTCTTGGCCAAGATTACCATTGAAGATTCTGTATGGGCAAGTCCTAAAAATATTGTTTTTTTGTTCCAGAAGTGACTATCAAAGCTGTACATGTGCACGTGTGCTCGGCTGAATGAATAGAGTGTAATTGCAGGACGGAGTGATTTCTTTATTGTTGTTAATTGGGCCAACCCAATTTGGCTTGTCTTAACTTTCTGTAGCAAGTATTGCTAATCATTAATTCCCTAAAATAGAGCA